>JABJVR010000052.1:3386427-3404116 GCA_025773905.1 Chitala chitala | reverse complement strand
TTGCCCCCCCTTCCAACCACCCCTGAACCAGGGCACCATTTTGTGTTAAGCGCCTTTCTGACATGACAGATTCCTCTCAAGGTCACAGGTTGAAGTTGAGCTGGAGGTCAGCAGTAAAACAACATGCAAACCACACTCCAAACTGGATACTTATCTGTCAGTGGCAGGCCCTGGTGGTTCAGAGAAGCAGAGCTGGGTGGCAAAGTTTTTCAAATTTCACGAAGGGTACGTGACAGCAAGGGAGCGAAGGGAAGGGAAGGAGAGAGAGAGAGAGAGAGAGAGAGAGTTTGGAGCACGAGACCGAGAGAGCTCTATAAACACACTCCTGTCTTGCGATGCTCAGGGGAAAAAAAAGACATTATGGACTTAAAACTGAACATCAAACAATAAACAGTCCATTAGGTCTCAAGGCAAAGATAAATGCTCGTTTTGTTTGAAGCACTGGAATTATTTTAGTTTATCTAAGGCATGTCGACCCATGGCCAAACCTGGTTCAGTGCAGGGATGAATAAAATGTTTATGGCTCATAAAGCACAGCGGTCCCTCTCAGTGCGTTTTTTGCAGCCTGGCTGCCTGGAGCCTCCGCTTTTTTGTCTCTGGACTGAAAAGACACTCTCGGCCCTCCTTGCTGGAGTTCGCCCAGTAGAAGAGCGTGTGTGTGTGTGTGTGTGTGTGTGTGTGTATGTGGGGTAGGGGGGGAATGAAAGGAAGGCTCAGCTGAATGGATGCTCACTCGGAGGCCGCTAACTTTATGATGCCTTTCGTAGACCTTTCAGATGCAAAGCCCATGAAGAAAAAAAAGATGAGGGGGAGAGGAGAGAAAAAAAATCAAGCTTTCTGCCTTGAATAAAAAAATAAGAGGCATATTAATGAATGCCCCACCCAGGACATGCACAATTTGTTCCAGTCTAAAGGGTCCCATGACAGTTTAGTTGTGGGGTATACATTCTCTCAACAATCATGTGGGTTTGAGGGCAAAACAAATTAATGTGTATCTGCAGTCATCTTCAGTTATATTTTGACACATTTTGTCTCTGTCCCCTTATCAAGTGTGTTGAGTTCTGCTCCCCAGCTTGTAGGCTGCGTTTTTAGAGCAATATGGGGAGGGTGTGGGTGGGGGTGGGGCATGACACACTGGAGGGGTCCCAGTCACCCAAAGAGTGACAACATCACCTAAGGAGTGTTGGGGAATGAAGCATGGGTTGGATTTTGGCATCCTTTGTACGTTGAGTGGAGGAAGGCAAGATGGAGGCAGGTGGGCGGGGGGTCAAAGTTGACAGTGGAGAAGCTGAACATCTAGCATCCTTCTTCTGAAGGCATGTGGTTAAGGGTCATCAGCACAGACGTGTGATCAGTGACAGTCAAGACATGTTCACACAGTAAGGTTTCACCCAGCTAACAATCACGGTTTCACAGCTAATGAAACTTTTATCTTTGCTTTAACATCTAAGTACAAAAATAAATGCAAGAGAATTAATGCATTTCATTGGATACACATGTGGACCACAGTATAAACTATTCAAAGTGTAAGTAACATTTTGTGACATCATTTATAAAGAAGGGGGTGAAATCTGTTAAAAACAGCCACTTTATATATTTTTAGTTGTTTAAAAAATGTATTGTATGAATAATTTTGCAAGAGCAAAAACAACACAAAATAGAATGTCTTTTTATGTTTGTAGTCTGTGGGAGTGAAAACAGTGTTCTTGGGGCCAATGTGAAATATATAAAGTGTGTGTGTGTGTGTGTGTGTGTGTGTGTGTGAAGGGGAGAGCAAAGAAGGCAATGTTCTGCCCCCCCCCTTCCCCCAAGTCCTGGAACTGCGGGTGCTGCACTCGGGTCACGAGACTGTAAATATACATGCGGAGGCCCTGGCCCATAAATCTCTAGCTCCAGCGCTTAGACCTGGTCCCGCCCCACACTGTAGAGCCTTACAGATGAAAACACTAACCTCTCTACCCATGTTTCTTCAGACCGCCCTCCCCTCCACCCTGCCCCAATGGCCATCAGCTCCGAACGAGCCTCCCACAGCTCAGCAGAAATGGACCAACAGCTACAGTGCTGTGAGCGCTCTCACAAGAGCTTGTGGTTTTCTAAAGAAAATTAAATTTGTTTTTCCTTTTTCAAGAGAATTGGCCTTCATTACATGCCACTCAGGCAATCTCTGGACAGCCCTTGAGAAGTGTGGGTCCTCTGAATGAAAAAGGCATCCTGATGGATACACATATAAACACGAATAGGCATTCCAGAGAGCTTGTGTGTATCTGTAGTGTTCACACATACCGGCACAAGTACAACCAAACGAGAATCTCTGGATGTGTCTAAGATACAAACAACCACACTAATAAAACAAATTTATTTTCCTCAGATTTTTCTGCTGAATTTTTCTGAAAGTTACAGTAAATGGCCACACATGTAAAAACCTTTGTGAAAAGGTTATATTTCTTTCCACTCAGTGAAATTTCTGTTCCAAGGTAACATTCAGTATTTGTTTACACACAATGTTTGATATTCCAGGTGTCAGTTTTTTTTTTTTTGTCCAATGGCAGTTAAAGAATGAAACAAAATGGTTTTATATTATAATCAATCCTCAAATTAAATTTTTTGAGGGGGTCCTTTAATACATTATAACAATGCTGTTCTAGTGACAGATGTTATTGTTGTAGAGCAGAAATTTGAATTTTTAATTAGAACGCAATTGTTAAAAAAAGTTAAAAAGTGAAGAAATGACATTGTGTTCTCCAGCATTCTTGACAGTTTTGCTGTTTTTTTTTTCAATAAAATTGTTTGTATACATGAATCATAAGCGCCATTGTTCTAATTGGCTTTCTGACTGTTTTGTTCTTTTGTTTTGTTGGATTTGTTTCAAAATATTGGAACACAAGACCTGGTTCTTTTCCCAGAATGCATTTTCAACAGCGCACACATCCTGTTTGTGTTCCTGCCCATTTGCTTCAAAAATAATGAAAAGATCAAGATCCCTAAACATCTTTAAAATTTCCCTTTAAATAACTATGTAAAGAAAATTGTTAGTCTGGTATAATGATTCTTCCTTTACATGGATGTGGGTAACAGAAAATGTACAAACAAAGCAAAAAATTAACTCTTCCAAAACATGGCATTTTCAGTTATGGTTTGTCTCCTGATGGTTTGGCACCCCAGTCAGGACATACGCTTCCTTGCACTTTGTTGCTTGGGATACGTTCTCCAACCACCTTAACTGAGGCATGTTGTGTGAACATGATTAACTAACTTCAGTAAAATATGGTGCATGATATAGTACAGTATATAGCAAATTACATAATAGCTTCATACCAATAACTAAGTGAGGCCTTATTGCATTTAAAATGGACTGGTAAGACAGGTATCCTTAGTCACAGCCAGCTGTCAGTGAACCCGCTGTATAAGTACATGTTGGCTATGCTGGTGTTTTAGTCTGTTGTGGAAACTAAACCGAAAATTGTCTTTTAAGAAAAACAGATACAGGTTTAAATGTATGCTGCTGATGTATTTCTTGGAGGTATTTTTTTGAGACAATTTCAATAGTTTCTAAATTTCTCGCCTTCTGATGTGCATAATGATCACTGCATGATGCTTTCGTTGATTTATGATCCTTTAGGTTGTTGTGTCATTAGTTGTACCGCTGGTGCGACAGAACACAAAAACAGTTGAAAGTGGGGCGACAACAATGCAATGGGACCCTTTCTTCAGCAAACACAGTAGCCATATGCTCTTTATGACCTCTGTTGTGAAGGTCGTGTAAAAAGACACTCACAAACATTTGAGGCCTATTTTGGCATGGATTCTCCTACTGTAGAAGTTCCCCATCCGGTTTAAACCAACCTTGTATCTAAATGTGGTAATTTTAAGTTTTTTTTTTTTTTTTTTGCCAAAGCCATGTTTCCAAATGAATTAACAAATGTAATGATTTTAATCTGAAATATACAATATTTATACTTGAATACTGTTTGTTAAATTATGGTGCACTGCTATTGTTTAAGGTAGTAATGTCTGAGGAAGGCTATTTATGGCTTTAAATGAGGGCCTTTTCCTCAGTAATGAAGCTAGATACTGAAATCCTGGAGTGCTGTGATATGTCCTCATTATAATTCCTCATTGTACTAAAAGAGGTTGCGTTTACGGACATTTCATAAGTTTTTAATAGAATTATTCCTGTCTGCTGGGTAGGTGGTGGTTAAATGGTCTCTGTCCCCACCCTACCCCCAACCCCCCCACAAGTAAATGGGCTGAGTTGGGATGGAGATGAAAACAAAGGCCCCATGACATCATCTTCATTAGCTACCCCCAGCCTTGCTGCTATGAACCTTTGGGCAAGATCAAAAGAACCAGGAGGTTGTGTGTTTTTAAACATCTTTAGTGCTTTTTATTTAGCTGCCCTAAATCATCTGCTTAGCTCCACATTCAAGTGTTCCTTAACCTTGTGGTTTGCAGATGGGTCCATAAAGAGGTCAGCAGTCCTCCGTGTTATGCTGCTTAACCAGGTCCCCGAGTCCTGCAGAAGACCTTTCAGTCCCAGCATTAGCACTGGAGCCGTGTTAAGAGGTTGCCCAGGGGTGGGCCTATTACTACTCAGGCTAACCAGGTAGCCCCTCCCACGCAATGCCACGCACGCAAGGTCTTCCATGTAAAAATGACAAAAATGACCAGATTCCCCTCAGGTTGGGTGTAAATACACCCCCTGCTTCCCCACTTCTTATCCAAGCTGAAGGCTTGCATCCACACAATTTTTGTGCCAGAATTGTGAACCCCTTAGATCCTCCAGTTTATCACCTGATGCTCTTGCCATGTGCGACATTGTGACGTGTTTCTCTAGGCACCCGTGCTGGCACGCGGATCAAGTGGTGCGCTCCTCATTAAAGAGGGAGTGTAAAAGTGTGCAGGGGGGTGTGAGAAGGGCCGCAGGAGTACAACTGCTCCCGGAGATGTGATTTATGCCAGGCACAAGGCCTTACACCTGGAATGGCACTACAGCCAGACTGTGTCCCTCTGCGCTGGGGTGCTTTACAGTGTACTAAAGGGGCGTGGGAAGCTGTGCGATTAAACCTTTAATTGACTTCACAGGCACGGCGTCACCTGAGTTTTGAAGACCTGTTGGTACTCTTCACGTGCCATTTTTCGTTCAGATGCACATTTCTCTCCTCCACCTTCTACTCCTCCTCCTCCTCCTCCTTGTTCCCTCAAATTTCTGCTTTAACAGAGGAAATTAATCCACTGTTATCCACTGCAGTGACAGGGGACTTCTTTAGGTAACAACGAAAATCTGATAAGGTGTTTCTTGTTGCAATTTGCTGCATGGGAAAACAACTTTTGGCAGGAATGTTGCAGGTTTGAAAAAACCAGGCAATAAGTCAATTTCTAAAATTTAACTTCCATTCACAGAGAGCTACAACAGCATCCAAAATATGCCAAACTAATAACAATACCGATGACCGGCCCCCTCCCCTTGCCCTACCCGTGAAAACATTCAACCTTTCCTGTCCGCACAGTTTTGTGTGTTTTTCCAGTGCCTATAAAAAGGGTTCCCTCAGCTGCAGTGAACTCACTGTTCTGGAATCCCCTCTCCCACAACCTCACTTTCACCTCACAGCCACTGTCCACTGTGTCCCCCCCTCCTCCCCAATGACATGACCACTATTTGGAGTGGTGAGATTGGTAAGGCAGATGCTGGGGTCTGGGATGCCTTTCCCACGCCACCGCCCTTGAGACTGGTTTTATGATTGTATGCCATAGGAGTGGAGGGGGGGTGTTACTAGTGATGCTGGGCTGGAGTCATTTCTTTTGTAATTGACCTGCTGTTGGAGTGGCTATGGAATTTTTTTAGACTGGCCAAGTTCTCCCTAAATTGCCTAGGAGTCAGTTATCCTCTTATATTAGCACCAAAAGTGTGGCAACCCTCCCCACCCCCTAAATTCACCTGACTGCACACTGGAATGGAAACAAGGCCTAGCCACAGAGAGATGCAGTGCATGCAGACAACTCAAACAAGGTTTTGGAGCTGCTTGTGGAGGATTTTTAAACAATTACATTATCTAAAATCTACAAAATCTTAAACAGAAAATATGTTTGCCTTATTTCACAAACTATGTAAAAAATATAATATCAAACCCAAGCCAGTTTCAGTTTGTAGGGAATCTCTCTAGTGAGTACTAGACCGTTCCTGCTGGGGACAGGCATCATTTCACAGAAATCCTGTCTATGTCACAGTTTCACAGCAAATCATGTACCCTGCCAAGTCAGTCATTTGGCATCAAATGGGATTTATGTCTTCGTTTTTTTCCTCCTTAAGATGTGCAGTAGTAGTGAGGAACACTTTTGCCTGCACTTACAGGAAGGAAAGGATATTTCTCATTGCCTGAGCAGAGCCGCAGAGGAAGATTTAGCAACGGTCTTGGCAAACCACACTGAGCGTGGTAGCATTCTAGGGAAACCCTTCATCCCTGTGAGTGAAGGATAGGAGAGGTCCAGCAAAGGCAATGGTCCCGTTGGGGCAATCAAAACTGTCACTGAAGCACAAATACTGCTCTTAGAAACGTGCCTCAGTAACAGAACAAAAGGCAAATAGTCCAACAGAACAAAAGGCAAACAGTCCAACTTTCTTACCTGTGCATGCATTTCATGTCCATGTGAGGTCAGAAGCTGAGAGCAGTAAACTAAATAGAAGTTTCTATGCTCTCACACAGACCAGGAAAAAAGGCAGGGGAACAGGGGACTGCTGTGGGGGAGTGTGAGTGTGCGCTGCGTGGTAGCTGTGTTTTCATTTTGTGACCCCAGTCAACCCGTATGGGGTCTAGCGGCACAAGCAGCGTAGCTGCGGCGTCATGGAAGCCCTACGGGCACACTCACATGACCAGAGTTCACACCTACAAGGCCTGGCCCTTCTCAGCCGTCAGCACTCAGGGAAAACAAGAAGGGGTTGGAGGCGGGGCGGCGGTGGTGGTGGTGGAAGGGGGGGGGCTAGGTGTGGTGGGCCAGCAGTGGGAGGTGCGCAGGGCTGGGCTGTGTCCACTAACAGCTGAGGGCAGCCGGCCTGGTGAGCGGATGGGTTTGGACTGAGGCCTAACTAGAGAGCTGGGACTCGTAACGCTGCGGGTCCAAAAGAAACGGCGGGCCGGTGTGGCGCGGGGCCCTGTAGACGCGTGGCTTCAGCAAAAACTGTCCAAGTCCGCCAAAGAAGCAGTAAACCCCGCAGAACAAGCACCGCAATTAATGCTGGTGTTGATTTCTGTCACATTCATAACAAACTCTCTTGCACCACAAGATTCCATTCTACCACTACAGCTTACTTTAAAGCTGTTATAAATCTTGCACAGATGAGCATTGTGACCTGTCTTCTGTCATGTTTTCTCCTTTAACTTAATGACAATTCTGTTTCTTAAAAACATAAATAGAAGGGGTTTGTTACTAGACTTCCCACCAAAAGAGGGAGGAAAACTAGAAGATCTTTAAAGATGTTTATTTATTCCACCAACTCTACCCAGGCCATGAAACACGTTAATAAATACCCAGCCTTCGGAAATATGTCAGAGGTGCTACTCTCAGATCTGAGCAATGGCAAAATAAGCCTTATGAATGATGAAGACTCTATAGGGGGCAAAACGATGAGAAATGGACAAAAACATTTCTAAGTTTACCTCCGGGTATAACTTGACTAAATTGTGTCCCAGAAAAAGATAAATAAATTTTTTCTAAACTTTTCAATTACTTCCCATTATATGCCTGGCACACAACTGTTTTATGGCTGTCCTGGGGCAGCCCGGGTCATTTTTACTGCAGCCAGGGAAGGACCTGAGATAGGTGAAGTACACTACATCGACAGCAGAGACAGGGGGCCAACTCATCTTCACTCCAAAACGTCTGTATCACCAAATGACCTGGGTGAATACACATTACAGTTTGATAACTGAGAACTGGCTGTGAGAAAGCAGCATGACTGAGTTTTATGTTTGTTTTTACTCCCTCCACCTCCTCCTGCTCAGTGGTTCTCTAGTCTGTTTTTTCTCAAATGGCTTCATTCCTTTGGAGACCAACAGATCAATGCTATTCAAAGGTGACAGGTCAGACAGCTGGGATATTACCATATGGATAATAGAGAATACAAACACAAATTATTGGAGAAGGGCGATCTTTAGACAGCTCAGCACGTGGTGATCTGCTTTTATGTGAGGATTATTACCTAGCAGTTAAAAACGTTGAAAGCACATTTTCCAGAATGGGTACTTATAAATGTCAGAAACTTTTTTATGTAAAAAAAAAGTTTAAATAATAATAATATATATTATTATTATTGTTATTATTATGTTGTTGTGTTGATATGTTAGTAGTAATGTTTAAAATCTTTAAAATTACAGGTTTTTTCTCTTTTTTTGCATGTTGCTTTGAAAAATCACTAAATTATGTTAAAATGGAGCAACTAAAGTTTAAAAGCTTAAAAATGATCTCAACAATACGAAAGCCCAACAACAAATGTGACGTATATATTTTTTCATGTAGGCACACAGACTTAACATAAACTGTCAAAACGAATTAAAGGAGATACACGCATGCACACTAAGACACTGTTATGCTGCTACTGACAAAGACAAGACCCAGACAAAAACTGCCCAAGTTAGTTAGGGTCACAGAAGACACAGATGCTTCCTTGCCCTATTTCATAACTACAGCCATAATTATTAAATGAATACAGTTACTTCAAAACATTCTTATTTTTACATTTCACATTTTGGGCTTGTAGCCCCCAGTCAAATTGCAGCTCTCAAACTGCATCATTATACTAAATGGGCATGATCACTGTCATCGGGTTGACTGGGCTGTTCAGGGGGGTGATAGGAGGTATGCAGACAAGAAACGTGCACCCCGCCATGTGGGAGGGCCACCACATGCGACCTTTGACACCCACCCCCCCGCCTTGACCACCCTCGTGTTGAGGCCGCAGTGGCGGCCTGGCCTCGGTCAGCTCACACCAAGCCTGATGACATGTCTGAGACAGGGAATGGCAGACAGAAGCTGCCCCAGGGTGTTCCCCTGACCATGCACATTGGGGGGGGGGGGCTCATTTTTAATCTCTATGCAGTTTGTCGTGATCACAG
The DNA here is from genome assembly GCA_025773905.1 of Chitala chitala. Lineage (NCBI taxonomy): Eukaryota > Metazoa > Chordata > Actinopteri > Osteoglossiformes > Notopteridae > Chitala > Chitala chitala. The sequence continues at coordinate 3,395,009 of JABJVR010000052.1, read as the reverse complement.
CAAACATCCCTATGATGGATTTGTTTCTTTGGGGCAAGTTGCTGTGGTAAGACATCATCCCTGCCAAAAAGGCCAACGAAGAAAGGATAAGGTGCACTTTTGTTGGGGGGTAGGGTTGAACTGATAGCAGGGGGGAAGGAGGGGCCAGGTGTACCCCTCCCTTACCCTGTAACACACACATAAGGCTAGAAAGCAGGTGAGTGTGACATCATGGCATTCTTACGAAAGCACTTATCCTAAAACCATGTCTACTATGGAATATTTCAAAAATGCAAAACATGGAATCTTACATCTCGACAGTATATTTGACATCAGCTGAAGGTTATTCCTTCAGTCTACTGTATCAATTTCATTCTCTTTTGCTACTAGCACCGGTCAAATGACAAGTGACCAGAAAATCAAAAAGTAAAAATACTAGGTTTTCCTCAGAATATTTTCCCTTGTGAAAAGGAAAACTTCGTAAAGTACTAGCCTTGCATAAATAATATACAACATACGTTTTGTTACCTCTGAGTTATCTTAAGTCATTAAAAGTACGGGAACAAATTAACACTCAATCTTTAATAAATCTGGCTTCACCAAATGGTATCTATGAATGATAAAGGGTTAACAGGGTTAAAGGGTTAATTTTTTATTATTAAATAAAGAAGTACTCTAAACCTATTCGGGCAGTGTGTAGTAGTTTATCTAAATGCATGTAGCATTAAAGTTCATGCAGTGTTTTATGTAGGCTGCTTTCATGGTTAAAGTTAAAAATATACAAAAAGCAGACCCTGTGCCAGTTGTAAATATAATCAGAATTTTCTCATATTGTGTACTGTCTGCAGCTATAAAAATTTTCCCACCCTGAAAAGTAAACACTCATTAACGTAATTCTTTAAAGACAGTAACACATTTTTTTTCTACAGGGACAGTCACAAGATAGGGTCAGGAAGGTGGCAGGGGTTCAAGTATATATCAAAAAGGCAAAACAAAAAGGAGTGGGATTTTATTCTGCTTTGACATCACAGCTGCAGGTCAGGGCCAATATTCAGATGTAAATATTAAACAAGGCTGTACAGGAGAGTACACACACAAGGCTTTGTTCCAGGGCACTGGGAAGTCAGTCACCCTGAAACAATGGGCTGCATTAGCATTCATCAGTTCTATAGTACGAGTCCAACACACAGTGACAAATACTGTGCCTCAGTTCGGGGGTGGGGGCAGCGACACGGCTGCATGTTGTGACAGAGACCACCACTACAGCTGGCTTCTTCTGACATTGAGAAAGAGTCCAACGAGAAGGTGGTGATACAGAAAGTGGGACAAAAGCAGGACTTGATTTATTCAGAAAATACCTGCCACAATAAAGACCTGAGAAGGCTTGATTGAAGAGAGAGATGGCTGCTGGGGGTTTTGAAATTACCCACAAGGCCACACAGTTAGGATAAAGAAGTGGTCTGGGTTATCATTGAATAATCTACTTTGCCCAGGCAGAAGTGTGGTCTGTTATTACAAAGATATGGTACACCAAGCCAATGGACTTGTGTTCTCCACAGAGTAGAAGTCATTTTTCCCAAGCACGATTTTAGTAACAAATTGTCACCTTTTCAGGTGTTTTGTGAGCCACATTTAGAACACAAAAATAACAAGCTTAACCACGAGTCCCACGTCTCACCTTGATTTTGTACTCATAAAGATCGAAATAAATATTTGTCTCAAAACAGCAATTAAAAAAAAACGATTTGCATAATGTTGAAATTCATTTTTTAAACATTTTAAGATGCAATACCCCAAAGCAATTCGAGGGAGCCCTTAGCATTACGAGTCAAACGATGCGCGAACACTACAGGTGACATTTCAGGGGCATCAGCTGCACAAAGGACTGTTTGAAAGGGACTTCTGAGCAGCCGGCTGCGGCGGTGCGCTCCGGCGCTCGCGCGCACACATGCCGGGCGCATTACAGCCTGCATAAACAACGATGACAAGTTGAGATTAATGAATGTCCCGCGGTGACAGAACAATTTAATTGTCAGGAATCACAGCAGCTGAACTTTGCCAGTGTATTTATACAAGGCTGACAGTGCCTTTAAACCAGCCTAATTGATCATGACCAATCAGTAATTAGAAAAGTGATACAGATTTTGTGTGTGTCGATATTGGCCAGTGGTGCTTTGTGGCATGCTGAGACCAGCTGAACATGTGGCAATGGCTTTGCATTGGAAAGGAGGTGGGCGTTGGGGGAAGGGGTTGGCAAAGACTGGGACATCTGAAGGGGCATTGCAGGAGAGCTTGCTTGTTGCTACCAGTGAGCTCAGCAGCAAAAAATCATGTTAATGTGTTATTGTGGGTATGGGGACCCTACAAACAGACAGAGAGTCAAGAAAAAAAAAAGTGTACTAGTTTGCATGTCAATCTGCAAGAAGCTGTGGGCTCTGCTGAACTCACAACCACACAAACGTGCCCAGCGTGGAGCAACGCCTTGACCTCCATTTCGGTACCTCAGGGGCATCTGCAATGTTTCATAAACACTGAAACCCAGCAACGCTCAGCAGAGTGAGAAATGCCAAGCGAGAGAGCAGTATTTAAGCCAAAATACGAACGCCATCATTACTTGGGAAGGGACGCCATCACTGCCTTTGCACCTTCTGATATTACACTTAAGTGACTGAAATGATTCGAGTCTCAGCTTGTGATAGGAACAGGTGCTGAAAAAATAGCGAACCACAGGCTGACAGATATTCCAAGGATACCCCGAGTGCCTTTGCGGTGTAGGAAGTGATACAGACGCCTCCTGACAGGGTGTCATCGGAGGGTCTTGGGCCTGAGATATGAGATAGGGACAGTGGGCCTGTGGGTGCTGTGTCCAGAGGGGGAGTGTTTAATTTCCTGGTGTTCATGTCAGAAAATACACTTGGACTTATTCTGCTGCAACAAAATGAAGTTTGCAGCTGCTGTCAAAACATCATTAATGTTTATGGCCTCTCTGGCAATTATTCTGTTCAGGTTTGTGTGTGTGGGGGGAGGGGGGAGAGAGAAAAGGGCAGATGTTAAATTGTGTTTTGTACTCTGTGGAACATAGGAGTAGAGTTTATCATCTTCTCCATATAATCAATGGTATTACTGACTCTCACAAAACTTGTTTTTGGACTAACCCTAGGAAATATTTTGCACACTTCATAGGTAAAGGATTTCTTGTGTTTTCTTCAGCTGTTTTTGCCGTTATGGCAAGTGGCGCGTTCCAGAGAACCATCTGGTGCTCCTTCTCCATGAGCTGAAATGGGCCCATGCAGTCCAACCGCTCTTTTTCACTTCGGCCTGAAAAATAACCTATTTGACACTCGGAGGCCTAGGCTGACTTTGCTCAACAGGAAAGAATGCAGGAGGCACTTTGGAAATAAAAAAGCACAGTGGCACAGAATGGCTCTCCTCCCAGGATTTGTCAGCATTAAGAAAATTAAAAATGCTAACACTTAAAAAAAGTGGAAAAATTATTATTCCTTATTTGGAGTTGTAGAGATATGTGCTGCAGCAGAATGAAAACGAAACTTTTCCTCTCCCCCAAGTCTGGCTCTTGACCTTGTTCCATTAATAGTTGCTTTTAAAATAGTATTGAGTCAGTTCAGTTCTTTTCCCCTAATGCCTTCCAAACGTCCTGTAAGAATATGAGGTAGTAATGACTCCACAGCCTCCAGACTAAAGCTGACAGTGTTTTTATATAGATAAACTTGATACGCCGCTGTGCCATCAAAAAGAGTGACGACCCAAAACTATTAAGTAAGGCTTCAGGAATGAGCTCTGCTTGGTGTTTGCTCGGTGTGCAGCTTCCATATGAAAATGCAATGCTGATCATACTCAGGCCTATGGGTATTATGCTTGATAGAAATGTGGTACAGAAGAAGGCACGTTTCCTTTTTGGGAGACGTCAGCAACAACGGACAGTTACATTATTGCCCATTGCATTGTACGTTTTGGGGACAGCCTGTGACTTCTGTATGAGGCCTTGTTCTTTTTAATGGAATAGTTAACTAGGGGAAAGGATGGCCAAGCAGATCCTGGGAACAGCAAAAGCTAAGACACTAGAAAGGTGCCTGTATTTCACTTTTCCTCATTTTTTAGCAGATTGCTAAGGTGTAAATAGATTGACATTGCAAGCATGGATGTCCATGAAGTTAACTCCCCAAGATGGTAATGCTGGTGCAGTGATGCACATTTTGGAACTGGCATTACAGATTCATGTATGCAAGCAGAAAATGCGCAAAGAGCATTTTAGCATGCACTGTTAAAACATAACTTTAAGGCATCACGCAGCCCTCTTTGCCAAGTTGTCTCAAGAGACACAGATGTGTTTGTGTGTTATGTGGGTGCGTGTGTAGGGTTGGGGGGGCTTACAGATTCAGAACGTAAGTGACACTCACTGTGTCACCTGCTGTTCTGCCAACCACTCTGCAAACAAAGTGACGGGGCAGGATGAGGAGAAGGCAGAGCTGGGGGGGTGTTGAGTTCACACCACCAGCACAACACCTGGGAGGTTAGCCCCCCCTTTGTCATTGCAAACCAAGTGCTCCATCTCCCCCCTCCCACGTATTGAAGTCTACTCGATGGTGGTGATAAGAGGAACAGAGATAACGTTCCAGGTTGGTGTATCAGCAAGCGAGAGAAAGAAAAAAAAAAATCAAGGAGGAAATGATTATGTTCGGGCTGACGTAAATAATATATAAGGATGTTTACTATTTGAGACAGACCAATTAGTGTGTGTGCCAAGCAGGGATGGACAGCAAGAACACCCCTCACCCCCCTTTCCCAGCCTGCTGTGGCATCAGCGCCCCCTACTTGTCAACAAGGCTTCACGTGCTTGACGGATGACCTTCATTTACTTGCAGAGCTTGTCAGAAATGCAGTTTCATATTCTCACATTGCAGCACATGCACACACTCACAGAGAAAACTAAACCATATCAATATATATATGAATCACTGGACATTGCAGCTAACAGTTATTCTTCTGCCTCTCCTTTTGACCTTCATTTTTTGTGTTCTTCCTGAGTAACTACTCTCCCATTAGTCCACACAACTGTTGTACTTATCCTTACGTACTGCTATGATGCAGCATGCAAAACCACAACCTAGAAAAACGGTTGAGGAAAAAAGAGCGATATTTTTGCAGGTGCCTGCTCTGTCACATCCAGGATTTTCTCAAACATCAACGAACAAAATGTGAGCAGAAAGTTTAGAGAAAGCCTGCATGATGCAGTATCAGTAAGCTCAGAATGTCAGTGTAAACATATACAGCTTCCCTAGCCTGCCGGCCCGCTGTAATGTTTGCACAGAACACATCAGGCTGTAAGTGTTTCTGTTTTTCATCTGGATCCCTGGCCAAGTTTTCTCTGACAATTTTGCCGATTGAGTTTCCTGCTGCCTTACTAGTTTAATTCCTCAATTCTTTTTCGACCTGATTGTTCAAAGGGGCCACTGTACTGGAATAAACCTGTGTTTGCTTCAGCCACCACACCGATGTTAACTTAATTTCTGAACATTGTACACAATTGTCATAGATCATCGGGCTTCTTAGAGTCTGTAGCCATCTTGATCGAAAACGAGGTCCCCCGTCTACAAATGAAATCAGCAGTTAGTTAATGTTTGCTTTGAAAACATATCTCTTTTTGGAGAATAATTAAAGCAAAAAAAAACCTAAAAGGTGTCAGAAAGATGGATATGCAAAAACATGATATCACAAGTTGGGGTTTTTTTAAAGCCTCCATCCACTGAAGGATCCACTGCACTCACACACACACACACACACACACACACAAACACACACACACACACACACACACACACACACACACGCACACACACACACGCACACACACACACACACACACACACACACACACAGACCCGTGCGCGGCTGCCTTGGTAACTAAAGCCTGGAAACAAGCAGCACTAAAACTGGGCCTCTGGTGAATAATGGATAAAACCAATATCAGATGAAAGCGTTTTTATAGCTTGCCGACAAACTCAGGCAGCGGAATGTTGGCGGGACGTTTGGGTTGAATTATGCCTGGCGTCCTGGTCTATCGTTTCAAGATTTCAAATGAAAACAGTTAATTAGGAATGAATAAAATATGCGGCGCTATCGGTAGCAGAGGACAGGAGATCGGGTGGCTGACAGAGGATCCACCAGTACGGGGAGTGGCAGATCAAGGTTACCCTGCTGAGGTCGGGTTACCCAGCGGGGAGACAGTGACCCAGTGGGAAGGAAGTGGCCCTCATTAGAGAGACAATTATGGCTGCTTAACGAAGGGATGCAAATAGATCACCCACCCCCAGGTGGCCTTCTGGAGGATTCTGCCGCCTGCCGTTTCTATGTGAGCATATCATGACATCACCCCGCAAATAGACGGGACACCTGTGTCAGGACCTAAGAGACGCTAACGCACTGTTTGCCAAAGGAAGCGTTTTTAAACATCACTCGCCTTAGACCCAATAGCAGCCTTGAACCTTTGTGTTCCTACATTCTCAGCAAATGCATAAACTACAGCTAGCTAAACAACCTTTGAATAAAGGCGCTGTTGGGTTGCATGCTGCTGTTTCTCCCCAAGGTGATTATTCATTATTTTCAACCCACGCCGAGGTCTGCAAACAGCCTTTCAGTTGCCCAATGTTTGCTGAACAACAGAAATGGCACGCTGTACAATATATGGGTTTTCCTTTTGTCATTGTTTTCTCATTTTATATGGCCTAAAGCAGAGAGCCGGTCTTCTGGCAAGCAAGCTGGAACTGGAACTCCTCCATGTCTCGTGTTTGCCTGCAAGATTCCCTTAGCATGGCTTCAGTGGGTTGCCGCTATGTTACCTTAGCGATTTCAAGCAAGTGGATTTCAAGCATGACGACTTGAGGCCGGTGGAAACGATATAGCAGGCTACCAGAACAGCAATTCCAATTACGGTGCATTGGTGCAAGTCATTTGTTAACAACTTTGATAAGTTAAAACCTTTATGTCTTATTTAAATGCTGTGCTCATTTTGCTGCGTGGAAAAGTAGGAATGGGACCTTAATTGATTTTTCTGAAAAGCTAATTTACTTCAGCCTTCTGCTTTGAAATCTGTCAGCAAATGAGGTAAAACACAGGAGAATCGAGGGGGAACTGGTATAACCGTGAAGAAAAGGGGGTCAGGCTCTGAGATTATGTATGGAATGTAATAGAACAGAAAACTCCTATTTAAAAAAATGCTGTACGGTCATGAAAATGAAATCTACAATATTCAGTAGTTATAAACTGAAGTAGGCATAGTCTTATGAGAGAACTAAAAATGTAATATTAGAAGCAGTACATTTACCAGCTTTATGAACATAATCATAGCATACACATAGCCAGCCAAAAGGCGTTATGTAAAAATATAATTTAAAAGTTGTTTGACAATACATAGAAAAGTTGCAATGGTTCGTAAAATCCTTGAAACTTAGGGGAGTTTTTTAGTAAAAAACTAAAACTCAAACACTTGCTTTTGCTAACAGTTTATTGGCCTAAATGAGTGTGTGGAAACAGGGCACTCTGTAAGAGATCACAAGCCTGTTTTTCAGGTAGAGGCCCAATGGAGAGCACCCAGCTCCCTCTTCTATAACACACAAATGGGTCCCCTGCTGCTTACGCTGTTCCGAGTGTCAGTATATGCAAATCAGCCTGGGAATTTGGCTGCCACAGCTTCCTAGGTAAGAGGGACAGCAATGCTTGAGTTTCTTCAGGGTTTTATTTTTAACCTGTTCTGTAGGACTTTCACAGCATAAACAATAGTGAGCATCAGCAGATCTATACTGTAGATAAACCTGTAACCTGTGAAATCATCAACTTATTTAGTAAATAATATAAAAATATTACAATAATTTCATGATATTCAGTTAAAACAAAATTCACTAAATATTGCACACAAAGTGTCATGAGTCAGCCAAAAGCACAGATGATGGCAAATATAAGGGAAAAGGTCAGACTAAAGAATTTACAGATATAATATGACAACCAGGTACATCCTCAGTGATAATGTGCCATGCACCCTAACATTAGACATTTCCATGGACGGGTTTGTAAGACAATAAAAAAGGATTGAGATTTTAACACATTGGGTCTGAATAATTGTTCAAATATGTACAAGTGGAGTTGAAAATTTTTGTTTTTCTCACCCTGGTATTTCCTAACACAGAATGCAAGAACAATGACACCTAACGTTTTTAATTAAAAGGTGGCGCTTTACAGTCATTCTGGTAGCTGGGTACTAAATTGGAACTTATTTGTGTGTATGTGTGTGTGTGTGTGTGTGTGTGTGTGTGTGTTAGCGTGTGTATATCTGCGTGCGTGCCTGTGTTTCTACGCAATAATCATTGAGGCACATTTTATATTATATGCCACCTGAAGAAGTGAAAGGTTTATCACCAAGGAAACACATCTGCAAGCATCAAGTCTGGCACCCACCACATCCAAAACTTGCAAAAAAAAAAAAAAAAAAAAACATATTACCCAAAATTAAATGTGTATTTTTTTTTAAATTATAAAGGGGTGCCAGGGCTTTAAACTGAACAGTTTACCCAAGAAAAAAAAAAAAAAAA
>JABJVR010000052.1:3328970-3386417 GCA_025773905.1 Chitala chitala | reverse complement strand
ATTTACCCCCAACAATTTTTTGTTTTTTTAAAAGGGGGTTTATGTTACCTTTTTTATGGTTTACAAAATTACTACATTAAAATTTTGATCATTTTTAATTTTCCCCACCAAAAAAAAAAAAAAAAAAAAAAAACTTGTTTCCCTCAGGCATATGTTTTACCTCTTTAGTTCCAAGTGTGATGTGACTGAGGAACTTTGAACACTCCACTGTAACTCCAGAGGCAGAACGTGAGCTGAAGCTTTTCGTGGTGCGGTGCTGTGTCCGTAAATGGGAACCGTTTCTTTCCCTATGTTATGTTGTTATGTTTGCTCTGAGCTGTCCTCTATGCTGGCACACATGGCTGAGGTTTAAGGCAGAAACCCAACAGAACTGTCCGTGTGCATGCACAGAACCCTCCCACTCTCCCATCTGTCTCTGAAGGCAGGTCAGTGTTATGTCTACTTAGTCACTATCTTGGAGAATCTTGGTGCTCAGGTTATAGGACACAAAAAAAGGATGAGAGAGGGAGAGAAAGAGAGAAAGAAAAATGAAAAAAATAAAGAGGACTTATCAAGTTCATAGCAGTGATCCCTGCAGCGATTGTTGGTTGACTGCACAGTGCGCAGTCAGTGGGAAATTCTACCCTCAACTGTGGCTTTGATGTTCGCTCGCATCCACAAACGGGCTGGGAGGGGAGGGTCCGCATTTTGGGACAGCGGTATCTCTTCTCCACTGCCAATGTGGTGGGGTGAGGGCCCAAGTTAAGCATGGCTCTGGCCCAAATCACGGCGCCGAGTCCTCCCCTAAGCATTCAGCCCCAGGTTCAAAGTCCTGTGTTTCCAGTCTGAAAGTCACCCAACTGACAGCCTTTTGTTGCAAGACCATTTGCCTTTTGTAATTTATTACGTTTAGATTAAATCTGGCGAAACTCAATATTTTAATTGAATGTTTAGAGCCAAACCCCTCTGAGTAATAAATTTCCTTTGGCACCCTGCATCTCGCTATCATGTTTCTCCTCTAATTACATTTACATAAATGATGTTCTGTGAAATTATCACTGGGACTGTACAGGCGGAGAGAAAAGGGTAAGAGAATGAAATACGGACTCACATGGGGCAGTGAGCACATGTACAGAGAGCAGCAAACACAACTCAGTAACAGCACTGTGTTTCGTCAATGCCTGCTTTATATTTTTCACAGTTCATTTATTTATTTACGGGTTTAAATGCCTACTAATTTGTAAGAAGTCTTAAAATTTGCATTGAACAGGCACGATGATCTGCAGTCTCGAATAACTAAATCTTGTGAGCTTCTGTTCTGACTGAATAAAGACTAATTGAGAGATCATGTGTACACACCACCCCAGAGCTACGTGATAAATAAACCTGCAACATATGGAAAATATCCTTGACGGATGTGTCACCTTCGTAAATGTAATGGGTTTCAGGAAAGAGATGGTTTGCTCTGCTTTCACTTTTTAATGTACAGCATCGGTCTAAATAGACGTCCATCACAGAAACACTGTCAGAAGTGCTGTGACCTGTGACCCGCATCTCGGATGGAAATGCCAGGAGGCTGTGAGTGGCAGCTGGGTTCTCAGAGGGGGACGGTTTGTGATTGGTCTGGAAAGGAGTGGTCCTCCAATGGTACAGTGGCAGGCAGGGACCGACTGGGACTTGAAAACAGCCCTGGAGTTTTCAAGTCCCAGTCTGGTGGGGGGGAAGGGGGTGCTGGACAAACCATTCACAAACGAAATGTATTCTGAATATTGTTGTCCGGGGTTGGGGAGGATTATGGTAAGTATGTCTGACGGCCATCCACACACTAGGTCGGCCGGCTGCTCTGGCATTTGACTGAATGCCCAGATTGCCAGTCTTCCTATGGTGGCAGTGGGGAGTCACAGCAGGGATCAAGGAGGTACCAGCCAAGCCTGCTAAGCTCATTGCCCTGCGTTTTCCTCTGCTACCCTACGACTCTGTCAACCTCAACCCCCCACCAAAGATTTTGCAAGCACTACCCAGACAGGGCTCTGACTAATCGAACCGAGTAAAGTGTTCCAACAGGGCATTACTGCGCCACTTGCGCCAGGTATACACCACTTCTGTGGCTTCAAGTAGGTGTCGGGGTGAAGTTGAGCCTGGGGGCATTTAGATGTGAGGATTGGTGGAGGAGGGGGCGGGTGTCAGGGGCCTGAGTACTACTACTCTCTTTCCCGAGAGAAAGCAAATCTCTTAAGGATGCCTCTTAGCGCCTTCATTTTTCCATTTGTCTCAGGTGCTGTTATTGTGTGAAGGCTTTGTCTGCTGAGTGCACCAAGAGTAGATGACCTCGGCTCTGCTCCTGAAGAAGAGTGCCTGATTATCTTCGAAGAGTACTACCATAAAAAGGCACATGCACCTAAATTCCATTTCATTGCTAACATTTTCCACTGTACCGTATTTCTTGTAGTGGGATAGTTAAAAATGCTTTTGTTTTTGCAAGTTAAAAAAAGTGTTCTTCTGTATCAAATCCTTGGCTTTGACACCTTGCACTGTGCACTTTTTTTACAATTTCCAGATTTCGTTTTCACATTTCAACTTTTGGAGCGCTGTGAGTTTTTAATTGTTTGCTGACACCGACAGATATGCATAAAATGGGAAGCACCAACACTGAAGTAAACCTGTGTATTGTACATAGGTGTGCACATTTTTATATTTAACACTAGGCATTATAGATGTGTTTTATATGTGAGTGTGTGCTATATCCAAGATTGTGAACAAAAATACATATCTGATGTTGTCATTCAAACACAAAGCAAGCATCCATTGGTGACATTAGCTGGCGAGGCCTGTCTTGTTTTTTTACTTGAGAAGTACCTTTTGATATGTAAATAAGTCTTCTCACAATCAACTATGATTTTCCTCTTTACGTGGTCAGCACTATACAACAAAATGTACTTTTTGCAATGCGATGGTACTATGACTGTCTTCACAGGTGAGCTACAGTAACACCAGTACCTGGGAATGGAGGTGGGCGTGGTCAAAGACTAGAAGATCATTCCATGTGGATGCATTGTCATTAAGATTAAGATGATGAAGATCATTCCATGGTGAGTGTTGTCAGAGACTAAATCACTCCACAAAGAGCATGGTCAGAGACTAGGAGATCATTTTATGGTGAGCGTGGTCAGAGACTAGAAGATCATGCCATGTGAATAAACTGTAAGTTGTAATGGATGTAATTTCTTCCTCTTATGTACTTTTGGGCAGTTATCCAAACAGTTTGGGGCAGCATGGTTTGGCTGGAAACAGCACATCCTTATATCAGAATGCTGAAGCCTAGTCCTGGGTACAGAAGTCAACATGAAATGAATGAAAACCCTGGTAAAACCATCAAAGATGTAATATTTGGAGGTCCTTCATAAGGGCTTTGGATGGTTTTACAACTACAACTTAATTTTTTGTTCTTTTGTTTAAAGATTTGTCAAGTCTAAAAGGGGATGCCTGAGTAAAAATTTAGGAACATGTTCCCTTATTCTCCCCCACCAAAAGAACCTCCAGTAGAGGCTTTTCTCCAGCTGTTTGGAATGGGTATTACTTCCCATGCTGGGAGGGTAAGTGGGAAAGAAATAAATGATTAAATCATTTACTTTTTTGCTGAGAGGGTGGCCCCTTCTAAAACAACATGGGTCACGTCTTCAAAGACAGCTTGGCGTTTGTGTTGCAGCGGATGACTGGCTTCCAGGGAGCACTCGCGCTCAGGAACTTGACAGGCGGGGAGGTGAGCTGACGAGGCTGAAGGGCCCGGGGCCACGACTGGAGAGGATTCCCGCTGCTCATGGGAAACATGGGTCACGGCACAAGCGGCTGGCGTGAGACTTGGGGCACAGTGGGGGGGACATGCCTGCCACGTGCAGGAGTGCTCACTCCCCACCTCGCGCAAAGACACACACACACACACACACACACACACGCGTGCACGCGCACGCCTTCCATGGCACCTATGGCTGCTCTAATTTGGAGAAAAGTGATATGATAATTAGCGACCTTGGAGAAGAGCTTCCCATGCAACTCGAGGCCTGTGCTGGGTCAGAATTAAAGCGGCGCAGTGCCATTGTGGAACACTCTCACTTGCCCCAGAATAGGACATCTTGGGTTACATTGCCTTCTCCTAGCTGATCCCCCCCTCCCAACCCCAAACAGGTAGCGCTCATCCCAAAGCTGCTTTTGTGACAGCAAGATGGAGAATGCTGCTATTGTCAAAACAGGCTGGCAGTGATCATGGGCTTGAGTGTCATGTTTAGGGATCTCAATGGGGTTCCGTCCTCAGGACCATTGAAACAGCACCCTTAACCCCTTCCACCACACACAGACACACACACACACACACACACACACACACACACACAAACAGACACGCGCACGCACACACGTACGCACGCACACACACACACACACTCAACCACTCCAACCGCAGTCCTGTCCCAAATGCTCCAAAACGTGGCCCGCTCTGCCATTTGATGTGCCTGTGCTGTTTTTTTTCTCCTTTTGTATCTCTGTTAAGTTTCAAGGAATCCTTTGTGTCAGCTCGACGCACTGAACGTCTGCCAGCGGCTGACTTCAAAGCAGACAAAGAGGGAGCAAGCTTGTTTGCCTTACTCATCTGCCAGGCAGTTTATAGGCTAGCTCAACCGCCATTCATACCCCTAGTTTTGTGACAGCCTGAGTACGTGACGACCTCATTCTAACCTAACACCTGCTTTAGGTGAATGACTCTTTGGGGGGAGGGGATGAATGTCTTATAACTTCGAGTACTGCTTGAAAATTTTGAGTACATGTTTCAAGAATTTCTACTCTTTACAGTGTATGTACTTCTCTGTAAATACAATTTCATTATTTATTTCATGTGCTTACATAATATATTATGAAAATAATAATGAAAATATTATGAATTGTGGCATAAACCTGAAAGTGTGCTCTCAGTACTTTATGTCAAAATGGTCCTATTTCATGTAGAGGGGCACAGTGTTCATAAACTATGAAACTTTCATGATATTTCAGTTGTGGTTTTTCTCAGAATACACTATATGTGTTAGCAGGCTCTGAAGTGATACATTCCTTTTACAATATTTTTAATAATGTCTGTGTGTTGTTTACCAACAATGACAATAGAGAGGATGGTGGCTTTGTCCCACACTATAGTTAGTACACTCTCTGCATACCAGGTTTACTTCATGATTCATAATGGCTTATGAATTATATAGGTGCATGTATTATATAATGAATTTAAAAACAGTATGATGCACAAACCACAGTAAAAAGTCTGGTTTAGGCAACCATACTGGTACTTTATTAATTCAACTGCTAAATGGACAAACAACTAAATGTGAAATAGAATTGTACCTGCTGACAAAACAATACAGCAAATGACTAACTGATCTTAAGTCATCATTTTTGAATTAATACATTATCATAATTACTTTGTGGTTTATGATTGGGGCCAGACTGTGTGTGTCTATTCCAGCTTTTCTTAAGTAAGAAAAAATTTACAGCACTGGGGAAAAGGTTAAATTAGGGAAATTATGGAAATAATTACTTGGGTGAAGTATATAAATTCTCATGTGTACAAAAATCCATACATGCCCAGTCCCTATTGAACTGAAGATCTGATGTATATAATTAACTAAAATGTCCACAATGAACAGTGAAAAAGTATTTACAATACACACCTGTGCAGGTATTGCAAAGGAAGGTCCATAAGGAAACTTCAGAGCTGCCTAATTTACTTTGAACCTGTTCTGATTGGCTTGACATTGGATCTAGTATAAGCTAACTCAATTGGCTGTTTGTGGGATATCCCTGTTCTTAAGCGTGATTTTATTGGCCAGAAATAATATAGTGACACAATTATGGACACCTAGGTGTGGCCCACCCCCAGAAGACAGGAGAAACATTCTTTATTTTGACTTTACTTTAGATACTTTATTCATCCCCAATGGGAATGTTTGTTGCTACAGTAGCAAGACGGTGGTCACATTATTCTCATAGCTTGTTCATTCACATGATTCTCTTTCTCTTTAACCATCACCTCTGTTTCTATACTCAAGTAAATGTATTTTACATGAGTAGGCCTGTCCTTTCCGCTGTGTGTACAAAATTTTGCCTCAACTCGACATTAAATGTCTTCCATATCTTTGGATTCTTGAATTTAGGATGCACCCCTTAAAAAAAAAAGCAAAGCTGGCTTCCCCATTGACTGGAGTGCATGCAAGCAGCCAGGCTTCAGCTATGTGCTGGTGTTATCATACTCTTAATGAGATATGGTTATAAACTTTAGCACTCTGTGAGTAACTTTCCAATACAGCGCCTCCTAAAGATCTTTACCTTGAGCATGGATTTCTGAAAGTGTGTTTCATTACTTAGTACAGCCATCAACTTGGCCACCAAACATGCCTTGCTCCGTAAAAAAGAGTGACTTCTTATGGACGAAAGCTGTTGTTTCCAGGTTGCACTGCCCTGCATGAGACTTCAGGTGTGTTAATGCTGTTTGGGCCAGTACATTTCAGCCGCCCGTAACACAGGCAGGTGATTCAAACAACAATGGCTGAATTTAATGCTAAATGTTTGAGCTGAAAGATTGAGACAGAATGGATGCCAACCATTTTGGGAATAGAAATCAGGATCTAGCCTCTGTTAATTAGTTGTTAATTAGCCTCACCTGTCCTGCATTCCTTCTGAGTACACTGTACGTGCTTTTGCATATGAGTTTTTTTTTTTTTTTTTGGACCTACGAATCAAATTCCCTGAGGTTTTTGTGTGTCCTTTATTATGTTGCCAAACTAACTTTCTTTCCTTCTTTCTTTGTTTTGTTTTGTATAGTCCTAATGTATTGTGTTAGTAATCCCCCACTCGGTATACAGTGTCTCTTCTGTGTATCTCCTGTCTGTATTTATGACACATGCCAAAGGCTAAGGTGAAGTGGCCCTTTGATATCTGCCTTTCCACCTGCTGCTCTAATTGGCTCTCTGCATAGCGTTCCATGTGCAGAGGAGCAGCGGATACAACAGCAAAGGTCAGCTGAGAGCTCGTTAATTAATAACAAAAGCAAAATGGCAAAAGGTAAAGAGCTCTGTTCTGTGAAGGGGTGAAGCAGAGGTGTGGTGGTGAATAGGTGTGTTCAGTTCAGCAGTAAGATTCATGCCCCTGCCATGTGATAAAGGGAAGTCCGACCTCATTTTGGAAGCCCCAAGCCTCATACTCAACACAAAGATCAGAAAGCACCGGCATCAAAACGCCGCTGCATCTCTGTAGCCTGCATCACCCCACACTAACAAGCTCAACTCTTATAGCTTCTCATTACCACAGTATATATCTTAAACACAAACATGAGATAGGATGCTACACATCAGTGCAAAGTCACCCAACACATAAGAATACACAGACCACAAACCACTGATCCATTTAGCATTATGAGTCTCATATACAAGACACAAATGGTATATACATATCAACAATAGTATTGTGCATGTATCTCTAAGACGTAATGAAAAACGCAGCGTTTGTGTAGCATTATAATTTTTTTTATGCACAAGCCAAAATAGCAAAGACTTGTATAACGTTATGTATGGTATCTTTTGAGGTAGTGTCCAGAACTTAAATGTAAGCCAAACCGCTACAGCTCCTAATTGCATGTTGCCTGTGTAAGTAAGCATAAGTGTTAGCCTGTGAGGCTGTTTTACCTGAGGTGTGTTTGACATTGGCGTTGTACATCGTTTTTGCCGGTTTGCAGTTATTCCCCCTCCTGATTCTCCTTATGGCCCCGTTGTGGTCAGTGAACACAGTGTCACTCACACAGTGAAGAGGTCTCGTCTGCTCTCTTCAGAGAAAGTGTGAAACAGGAACTGCAGTTAGTCATGCCGCTCTGCCCCCCCTCCTAACCCACACTCCCACCTCACACAGTGAGTGTCGATATACCTCAGATACCTTGTCAGAACTTGAGCCAAAGGTCCCCGCTGGCTCCAAATGGCAGCAGTGGTTTGCTCGAGGGTGGGAGAGTGGGTTTACTGAGGTACACCGGGAGCTTCCGCATCACAGAGCATGCTTTTACACTGCTTCTATTCATAACAAAAAACAGCAGCTGACCTTGTTTGGGAGCTAATATTACACCAAAAGGGTAAACAAAATGCTACAAGCTTTGGGAAAGTGTCTGGTGAAGTTTGTCATGTTTTCTATTTCGAAAACTAGCAACAAGATATGTGTCAATGGTTAACTGGACACAAACCTCAGCCGTTGTTTTCACATACTGTCATGGTGGTCTTTTGTGAGTATCTTTCTCTACTGCTCATGTTCATTTCACGCTGGCGACAGTACACTTAATCTACACAGGTTAGCATTTATGACACCGGTGATCGAGTAAACAAACTACGAGTAAAGTAAGATTTTAAATGCAGTTAGGTTGTTTATGATACCTGATATTCAATCCATTCTGTTTCCTGAAAACATGAAAAAGGTACAAGGCATCTCAATACCATCACCCAAAGGCCAATATCCAAAAAAACAAAAAAAACTACAAAACTACAGTGGGACAGTTGCTATTAGTTTACCATATCAGTTTCACATCAGTAAGGTGAGACTTTGTCTGGGAGCTCTATTGGATAAACAGTACATTTTGCAACGTCTACAGTAATTCCATAATCAGTGTGTGTGTGACACATCCAACAAGCGCAGTCATGTTATCAACCATCCACAGTGTGGATGGTTGATTGTCCAACAGGTAAGATGTCCCAGATAAGGAGGCCAAGGCCCCCAGAGTCCACCATGAGCAGCCCAAGCTCTTGGCCTCTCTTTTCTCATGTGTGGTGATAAAATGCTACCTTCCCTGTCTGGTTCTTGCTGCCTGAGGGATAGTTCAGCACCAAAGAATTCCTGGCAGGCCTTCTGCACTGTCTCACCGATCGTCACGTTGAAATCCAAACATTCATGACACTTGATTTCCATCTCAGCCTAAGAGGGAGAAGAGAGAGCTTTTAACCATCCTTTTACTCAATGTATAAGAAAGGTATGTCAATCTAAATGTTTATTGGTTTCCTTTTTCATTTCCACAACTGTAATGTGTCACAGCTGCCAGTTAACTTTGCTATTGGGAATGAACAGACAGGGCAAGAGAGTGTATATTTTATGTATAAGTTGTTGTTAATTCTTTTCAAAGGTATTGGATGGCGTTCAGATTGCTTTTTAAACACATTTGTACTGTTCGCTTTATGCTACTCTACCAGACACATGAAGATGTCCCAGGGCTCAATGGTATAAGGCAATAGCTCCAGACAGAGGCATGGCACTGTCCCTCCTAGCCTGTCAGCCAAACAGAACCATTTCAAGCTGCCCTCACAGCCATCAGCTCTCCTCTGACAAATGAGTGGACGCTGTAATTGCGGCGCCTGTGACGAGGCCATTATTCATGCAGCCGTCCAATAAACTCTAACACGAGGCCACACTACTGGACCCTCCACACCTCGATCCATATCATTGATCTTTCCACCCAGCTCAATTTTTCATATTCAATGAGCGCCGTGCAAACTACCTCGGTCAATACAGACTGATCTCAATTAAGTCCAGTTCTTGCGTTCATTGGGTGAAGCCACTGATTAAGGATAGTCATCTCAAAATGTTCCTGTCATTAAATCAAATCATATTCCGGAGTGTATTTCCCTGCCTGGTTTTGGGGACATTACTCTACGAGGCTGACGCTGACCCTCTCACAGCTGAATTCCAGTGAGAGACTGTTCAGCGCACATCATGACACAGCTCTGTCTGGGACTGACCTGTGGTTTTAACAATGTTCTGTAGTTGGCTGAGCTTGAGTCAGGTAGAAACAAAGATTAATGTTAAAATTATCTCCTGAGTACATTTGGGTGACTGTAGCTCAACGACTCTCTGCTGGTTGCTGGAAAGAGAAACAGAGAAGTTCTGTCTTGACAGCAAAGGATTTAAATTAACCTTGAACACGGCAGCCATGTATTCCTCCATGATGTAAACAATCCAACTTTGGCCTTACAATCTTGTCATTATTCAAACTAGCCTCAAGCCTTCAGGCTAGTGGAATGAACAGTGGGGAACTAGCAGAGTTTGCACCCTTACCTAATATGCTGGCCCCTCCCTCACCATTCTAGTTTAACAGGGACAGTCTTATAAGCCAATCCTTTTCTTCTTGAATATCAGCCAAACTTACAGACAGGATGTGGCCCTTTGCACCCCCATAGAGACACTGCTATAAGAATGTTCTTAAACCCCCCCCCCCCAGCCCAGGCACGTAGATGAGTCGGTGACATGGCTTCCAGTTTGCCAAAGCCCCAAGTAAGAGACCATTGGCATTTCACAGAGCCCTCCTGTCTGCTCTTCAGCCAGAATACCACCACCTCAGTTAAATAAAAGAGAAGAGTGTCATCTTTTATGAGGAAAGAGAAGAGATGAAAATGGACCGCCATATAAAATGTATGTGTGTATATTGGATTACAGTGAGTTCAGCTGCTGTTGTCCATAAATTTTCCAGATGGGATGGTAAAAGACTAGGACGAAAGACCCTATTTGATTAATTTTACTGATCAGCTGCGGGTGGATCATACAGAAAAACACTGTGCAGAGATGTTAAGTGGAATGCGTTGCTGTGTGTGTGTGACTAAAATGGGTATGATAACATGAAAAAATCATGACTTTTCAGGCAATCAAAAACAAATATATTTGAACATAATGCGGGGGAACATGATAGTGTATGAGGTGACACTAGCACTAGGTTCTAGGTTCCAACCCTCCAGCAACATGTTAGCGTTTTTTTTCTTGAACCTATGGATCTCCATCAGTTTGCCATGACTTGTGTTGGATTCACTAAAGTCCCATGCAGGTTACACAATGCCTTGTGCCCTGTGTCAGTGAAGCTCTGATCTTCCTGCAACCCTGGATTGGATAACTGGTTTCAGAAATGACAGCATGAACAATTTTGTATTTTTAATACTTTAAAATCAAAGATTCGGTTGTATGTGCAGTGTGATCATACCACTACTGGCTTGCTAACTTTCTCTTTGTGAAGAAGAATGAATCTTGTTGGCGAAGCAGTAGGAGGTGGTCTTCATAATACACTACTAGGTTTAGCAGACTCCTGCCGCTCCCAAACTTGCACCCCCAACTTTTTTTGTTCACATGTGGAAGGAATGTAGGGTCTCCTTGGTGATTTATAAACATGTGCGTAATAAAGGGGAAGCTACAGCCCAAGCTATGATGGCGCGTCTGTGGCACGGCCGTTGCAGTCCACCATGATTTAAAGAGCTGACATTTAGAGCAAGGAGGCCTATTATTCAGACTAAGTCTGCGTAAAGAGGTGCTTTTACAATAGCTGTGCAAGGCTGAAGCCCAGCCGGCCAACCGCCATGTTACCAACAAGTAGTGCCAGTGTTCTCCAGCCAGCACATCTCCATGTGTGCTTGGGTCAAGAAGTGCCCAAAACTCATGGTGTCAGCCTGCTCAGCAGAGTATGTGCTCTTTGATGTTTTATCCAGGTAGCTTGCACAGAACATATTCAATTAGTTGGTTAACTAGCAAGTTAGTGAAGCAATGCCTCTTGGAGTTATATTCTAGTTCAGATGCAGCCCCAAACTGTTGGATAAGCATCATTTTCACAGGGCCATGCTACAACCAGGTGACTTAAAAATCAATGCTAGAGATGGCAATGTTTGAAAAGTTGCGTTTTTGAACAGAGACAACAGGGCTGAGGGCACTCTTGCCTTTTCTTGCCAATCCTTACTGTGTTTGTCATTAATTTGCTCATCGGCGCGGCGTTTGAGAGCTTTGTGCGCATCAGCACCAGGCATGCCCTCAGAGCAGTCCGTTGGACTGCGTTACGAGCCCTAACTCAATTCCTTGAGCCAAGAAAAGAGATAATCGAATCGTGGCTTACGAGATACGTCCCTGGAAACCAGGGCCACGCCTGACGGCGCCTAGTCACACCCGCGTGACATTGTTGTTACAGGAGGCCGCCGCTGGCTGAAAGAGAGGCTCCACACTAACCCCCCCTCAGCCCCCGGTCCCATGTGGCTAATAACCGAGGCCATGGGCCAGAACCCCCTGCAGCTTAAGCCGGATCCATTTTACATCTTGACAGCCTCCTTGAAATTACACAGCGGCACTCCCTCCTGTCCGCAATGCGGTTAAACACGCTTTGACAATAAAACCCTTGCTTCATCTTCAATGTTTAGTCTTCCTTCTTCACCCAAATCCCTAGCTTTATAGAGGAGATGGAAAGCAGACAAGCAGCAGGTTTACAAGCTAATATTTATGTTGCTAATGGCAGAACCTCTCTTTTCGCAGGTAAGGTCAGCGATCTCCTGTTTGCCTTGCGGATTCCTAACACTAGTGCCTCTTTGCTTCCTTGATTCCTGACACTCAAGTACTAGTCAGAAGTACAACACGAACTCACTGTTGCCGGAGAACTCTGAGCCACACATGTAACACGCATGCGTTTTATGTTCAATTAGATTTACAAGCCAACACTAACCACAGCATGCATTTGGGGGAATTTACACCTACTTAAATTTTAATGTCGTTCGCATGTGCAAAACTGTACCATACCTACATAAGTAAACAGTTTCACACAATTCAATTTTTTTGTTGACCTCTAATAGCAGAGGTTACTTTTACAATGCTATATAAAGGAAGTAAATAAATAACCAAGCTGGACATTGATGCTGCCGGGGTGGGGGAGGTCTGTTGTTGTTGAAAAACAAAGTCTAAGACTATACAACCCAGAGTAGCCAAAAGAGTAGCATATGTAAGCAGCACAGCACTATTTTGTGCTCATGTTTTTAATAATTACCAGGCAGCTATCGCCGTGGGAGTGAGCGCAGCAGAGCGTGGAAGTACAGCCAGGGCTCCTGAACCAGCAAATCCAGACCCCCCCAACTTGCCTCGTTTCCACATATTGCAGCTCTGAAGCGAACCCAATCTTCTACCCAATGAGTGAAGGTGACAGGAAGATGGATGTGTGTCCCAGGCAGCAGCGTAGCCTTCGCAACACTCCACCCTTGAGGACTGAGGACGCTTCACGTTCCCAAAATAAACGCTTAGGAGAGCAATCCCCCATCAGGCACACGGGCTCCACATGATATCTGAAAACAAGGAACGGAGCAGTGAGAAGGACAATGTCATGGCAACTGTCAACAGTGCCGCTATTCTGCCCAGTAGCACCATGGGAAATAAGCAGCCCTGGTAGTTATTGTCCTCTGGATTTTTTCGTACACTCATGCTGAATAGACAGAAGGAGGCACAGCAGCAGTCTGTGATATTGGCCTAACGCTTCTTTGTTTTCCATAATTAACTCAATAGAATGTGTGAACCCTGGTTCATGGGTTTCCAAAGACAGATTCCTTTAAATCAACCCTTTTAGAGACATGCAGGCATGACCACAATCTCGTTCAGCCTTCTGAGTCCACTCACCATGTATACCAACCCTACTCCCCCACCTTCATAGACAAACAAACATACACACACGCACACGCACGTGCACGGGCATACGTGCATGCGTTTATTAATGAAATAATATGATAATATAAAAAAGATGAAAGCAGGTAGGCTTGTTGAGGATCAGGGTGAAGGTGACCAGCTATGTGTATGCAGAGAGAAAATGCAGTTCAGAAACGATGCAAGCATGCACCTACAATAAAGAGATAAAGATCTTAAGAAACAGTTTTTATGATTGTCAGTGTGAATGTTTATGCCAATGTAACATTGACTAGTCTTCGTTCACAAATGCTGGATTAGAAACAGACAAGGAGGCAAGGGTGAATGTTGGGGGGTGGGGGTTCTAACACATATAAATTTAAAAATGCCTGTTTGGAATAATGTATTCCCTGCACCACTGACAAACAGCAAGAGGAATCTCTCATAAATCAAGCAAGAGCTGCGCTAGAGCGGTCACAGTTCTCCATGCAGATGTGATTTAGTGCCTGAGTGGCCCAGGCTACGGTTTGGCCACCATTTTGTTCTCATGCACAAGAGCGCTGCCTCGGATGATGCACTGCCACACAGTGGAGTCGGAAAGGTGTAGCTAGCACCCAGGGTGTTACTGCTTACTCAGAGTGGGAAGGTGTAGCCAGCACCCAGGGTGTTACTGCTTACTCAGAGTGGGAAGGTGTAGCCAGCACCCAGGGTGTTACTGCTTACTCAGAGTGGGAAGGTGTAGCCAGCACCCAGGGTGTTACTGCTTACTCTCCTCCCACTTACATCTCACAGACACAGAACAATGGTCATCCCACACCTATGTGCCTGTTTAACCTTCAACCTCTGTTACCCAGTCAAGCTTCACGCATGATTTTCTTGTAAAATTCTTCATAATTCTTTATAATCCCACAACCAGAAAGACTTACAACCAAAGAACAAAGCCTTTAAAACCTTGAACTCTACCGCTGGCGTGCAGTATACAAGCCGAGATGGTCCTTCTCTTCAAATCGTTTGCCTCTTTTGCTAAGTTCTCAGATCTGCCCAGATCACAATGTGTTGCTGTGTTCATTAAAATTATAAAGAAAATAACTTTGCCTGTTCAGCACAGAGAGAGGTAACCATGCCAGCTGCCTCTGCCTTCAGCCCAGACTTCATTGAACAAACAATGGGAGCACAGGGACATCTCTGCATGGTACACTCAGGACAGCAAGTCTCTTCGTATCTCAACATCAGCTCGCTTCTGTCTGCGGGGCGTGGGATTCAGCGTGCTGGTGCCAATCCTATGATGGATCGTGTCAGGGACGAGCCGTTCTGACCTGCCACGCGTCGCGCCCGGCTGCTCCCTTCAGCATGTGGGACAAGGCTCCTGCGTTCCCAAGTGTACGGAGCCCAGCGTCTAGCCTGTCGCTCATTAATCACATGGTTTTCAGAGCTCCCGTATTTACGCTGTAATTAAAAATTGCGCGGTGAGCCCCCGCTGACAGCACAACAAAACGGCAGCGGCAAGGCCAGTTAATGTGTAACCGCGAGTCAACCAGACTCTGCCGGGTGACGCAACTCCCAAGATGCAGCGTATCATTCGCATTGAGCACAAACGTTCCTGTGTCTTATTGCCAGCAGTGTGATCCCTGTCACCATGCGTATGCAAAAATATGACAGGCACGATCGCTATGAATAAAACGGGAAACTTTTTATATTTTAAAGTCAAAGCAGGTTGGCAGAGTGTATCGTGACTTAAGTACCACTAATCACAATAATGGCAAATCATTTCTTTAATTACTTTATATATTGTCACCATTTCACAGTTGTTGTTTTCTTTTACACTGTGAAGGTATTATAACCTGAATATAATGCACTTCCCTGACACATTCAAAATCTGCTGCCTGTAGGTTCTGCACAGGCGGCCACTTCTGAATGTGCTCACACAACAGCAATGCAAAGAAACACCATTTAAAAAGGCTTTAACACTGTGGCTATAATCAAACAAAAAGACAGAAAATCAAGCAAAGGGGATGGAGAGATGCATTTGACGAAGGCCATGTGAACCCTGGGTCTGCCACGCCCTTTTCTTTGGCTGCTCCAGTGAGACAGTAATGAATCTCTCTCACTTTGCCAGCTCCTGCTGGACTGAGGACACATTTTCCCACCATGCCCTGACAGCTTATGACAAATAATAATGAGAAATCAATGGCAGAGAAGGCTGGTGGGCTGCGTGTCTTGGGTGGTGGTGGGGGGGGTGTGGAAATCGTGCACGGAACTGAATTAATCTTCCAGATAAATGATTGTCCGTGGACACCGCCCTGTTTCTCTGTGGGCTATAGCTCTCCTAGCCACGACTCACTAACCATCCAGGAGAAAATCAAACATTTTGTTTGGGCTTCACTAAATATCCGCAATTTTTTGTGATCCTAATGGCATTTTTATCGATCAGTCTTTTAATGGGAGCAGTATATACTTGTTGTTGCTTATCGAGGTAATAGACGACCCGGTCAAAGGAGGGTGGAACACAAGACAGGAATAATGGGATTGCCTCCGTAGCTAACTACGATTGTCAAAGCGGGTGAGGAAGATGAGGCAGAAATCTGCAAGATGAAGGTGGACTGAGTTATACATATAGAGAGAAAGAAATAACAGAAAGAATTTCAATATTTGCTTAAGAAATGAATATATTGTTTTTTAAAGTATTTCAAACACAATGTGCCATGATCTAGGGAAGACATGCTTGCAAGCATGTACGCATGCATGTATGTCGAGGTGCCACTCCCGCCTCTCTGCTGGTCATCAGTAGGCAGCATCAACAAAGGGCCGTTGGCGAAACGACCTTGGCTGTGACATCATGCGCCGACAGAAAGCAATGAAGCCATTAGATGGAGGCAGTGCTGGGCTATAAATCAAACTGTTTCCAATAAGCTGCCCTAATGGTCGTCCATCATGGGCCCGGCGTGGAACGGCGAGGTCCAGGAGCCGGTCCTGGCACAGACATAAACAATAATAATCCCCAGCCGATGGGCCGCTGCTTTCTTTGGCCAATCAGAAGCGTGCATTTGTTTTTGTTTTTTGGAGGAGATATTTGAAGGAATTGGGGGGGGGGTGCAGATTCTCTCTTTCACACACACACACACACACACACACACACACACACACACACACACACGCACAGTCACACACATAAGCACACAAACATACAGAGAACATACACACACGCACACAGAAATGCAAGCACTCAGACTCAAATTCATAACATCTAATGTAATATGCAAAAGCACACACACGAGTACTGTGTGTGCAGGTTAAATCAATTAAAGTAAAAACGTGTTTCTGAAGACACATAATGAAATGTTAAAATCATCTTCATATTTCACTGAAAATGAAACACGGGTTTAAGTGCTTCTGCGTTTGTTCTAAAAGTACAGAACACCTAAGCTAGGGTCTATGTATTGTGAATTCTACTGAAAATATAAGTCAGCATTGAATCTTACTAATTATCAACAGACAGCAATAACATCATACAGTAAAAATCAGTGTCACAAAAACGTTTTCCCCAACATTTTAAAATGATGCTATGTTGGCCCAGGTAATGACCACAAAGACCTGTTTCAGAGCTGGCACCTGGTTGGAGCCCAGTGAGAAAGAGGATGCAAAACCCCAAGCCTCAGAGCTGAGCAGAGAGAAACAGGATCTCTCCATCTAACAGTCCCTGCTGAGATGCTAGCTGACATGGACCTTCTGCCTGTTTCCACCACATCAGCGACTGCTGACAGCGGTCCTGTAATTCATTACAGCTACAACCTGCAATTGTGGCTAAAGGTTTTCCCGCTCTGCCTTCCCATCCCCCCGCCCCTCTGTCCATCTCTCTGAGTCGCGATGCACCCGCCTGCATTTGCTGTGGCTCTGTTTCCTAGGCTGATGCAGATTGCTGGGCCAAGACCACCTGGGCTGCAGCTCGCTCTTCCCTCTTAATGTCTCTCCTTCTTCTCACGTCTCTACTGGTGGTGGTGGTGGTGGTGGTGGGGGGTTGGTGAAGGATGAAGTGCACCATGAATTTTTCCTCTAATTCTTCACCAAATCAGCACATTTCTGTTTGGTTAGGTAGAGCGTGATCCATCATGGTACTTTTGCTCTTCTTCTGAGCACTCAATGTGAATCAGATTTCAAAACCAGGTGCGGAGGGCCACCAGATATAAGGAGCTCCCCCCCTTACCCAAAGGGCACCTTTCCATAGCAGAACAGTGGGTACCTGAGAAGTCTGGACTTTTCACACCACATGCTGCCCATGTTGTATGTACAGCACCTGCTAACATGCCAGCCCTCTTTAACCCTAGCCTCAGCCGAGCAAACACACACAGCCCAACAGCTTGGTGTTACTCATGCTGGGTAATCTCTGCCTCCTCCTTGTCCTCTATAATCCCCCCCCCCCCACACACACACACACCAGCAGGCAATCCCCACCTCCCCACTCCTTCTCACCCTCTCTTCCAGGCCACCGGCCACTTGCCTGCTGTTATTTCCTGCCCCTCCAGAGACCTTGGCGCCTCCTCCAGGCCGTGGCACCATATGTTGTTGTTGCTGCTGTCGTTGTCACTTTTGCCATTTAATGCCTATTTCCTGGACAGCTTTTCCAGGGTGGGTATAAAGACTAGCCTGCCAGATTCAGAACTACTCAGTGTCATTGGGGTAAGGGGGGTGCAATACAGACAGGTTAATGACAACGAGAACCCTAATATACTATACTAACACATGAAGAGCACATGCATCTAGCCATATAAAAATTATGATTAAAGTACACAATACTATCTAATACATGAAGCACCATTTCATCAGAGTAAAGGAGAATGGCAATAACTCAGGTGACTCTCATTGGGTTCATCAACACATCTAGTTACAGACTATATTGAAAAGCATTTCTGTAAACAAGGCAGTGTGTTAGCCTGTTCAATAAATCCTGCACATTTATAAAACAAATTCTACTCTAAAATTGACTTATTATATTAGTGATATGGTGGCTAATGATTTAAGATGCCTGGAAAATCCCTGCTTTTCTAATTAAAGATTTTATTTTCTCCATAACATGAGCAGATGTGCATAAACGTTTTACTCGATTATTAGATATAAGTTCTAATTGATAATTAAAATAGGATTATTTAGATTATTTAAAGAGTGATATTATTTTTAAAGAAATGTTTTCAAAGCCACCTAAGAAAAACATTTCCTAATACTATAATTAACCTTTTACCAAAGGATTTTGTACAAACCTAAACAATACCCATCATGCTTTTGAGATTTAATTAGACTGAATAATTAGATATTTTCTACAAAAGAAAAGTGTACTTTCCACTGATACACAGCAAGAGCCAGCCCAAAGCGCCAGACTGGAGAGGTGCATTGTGGGTCTTTGACAGAGCATGATAAGCGATGCCCGTGCAGCACCCTGAAAAGCAGTGAAATATTGTGAAGCGCGGAGCGGCTTGTGGGCTGCCCATCACTCACGGTGGCGTCCACAGCCCAGCGAGGGAAATGAGGTAGCAAACAAAGCACTGTTTCGAGTAACAAATTGCCTGCTTCACGCAAACGATCCTGGGAAAACGCGCTGAGGCCTTGTTCGACGAAGTTTCCTCTCTGACCAAGGCTGGAGCACAATCCATTTAAGAAATAGCTTTTGAAAAGGCAGTTGGGTAAGTGGGTGCACCTTCAAGTCATTTTTTTATTTAAAAAATGGCCAGAACTCAAGTTCAGCCCTCAGATTTTCGATACTTAACAGCATGCCCAAAGCTCCGTGGAATTTATTGTCTGGTTATCTGGGGAAGGGAATTCCAACTCATCCTAGTTTGGCCATAATAACCTACACTACCATGATCCACCACAGTGAGTGGCTCTGCATCTGTCTGTATCTGGCGGGGGGATTTGTTGGGGGTGCTCTTTTTGCTTGGAAGTGAGAACTTTGGGCAGCTCTGGGGGAAGGAAGTCATCCTTCATAACACAAGCATGCATGGAGAAATTGATACAATCAGTTGACCATATTTAATTACACTTTTGAATCCCAGGTTGAAGTACACATCCGGTCAGGTACATGTGGGTTTACAACTTCATGCTTCAGGTATTATGTGCAGCACGTCTAGTAAATTCTCTTTAAAATGTTTTGCTGCTTTTGATGGAGTGTAATATGTCACAGATCTGGGTTGTTGCTTGAAATGGACTTCACCTGAATTGGTTTTCTGCTGATAGCCATCGCACGCACACGCATATAGGATGCATTAGGCTTTTTAATGTGCTTTCTTGTGCTGTGTGGGAGGGAAGAGTCAGAGGGTGATTGCAATGCATTATGGATACTAGTTACAATTTTATTAGACCTTCAGTTTTATTATTAACAATGTTGACAGTGCACTGTATATAAGAAGCAATGCTCATCAAACTTATAACCAATCCAAAACAAGCAGTTTGTCTATTTGAGAAAAGCCATACTCAGTGCTCGCCCTGTATAGCCGCCATGCTACACAATGCAAGGACAGCACACAGGAATAGGTTCTTTTTAAATGCAAAATGGCTTAATAAATGAGATTGACATATTTTATAAGATATACATTTTTTAAGTCAATCGAACAGAGATTGTAATATCCATGGTATGGAATTTCAGTTTGGTTTTATTTTACTTTATTACTTTTTTATTACAAAACCAAGAAATCTGTAATAAAGACATAGTTCCTCAAAGCGTAAATCAATTTAGTATCATATCAGCAAATGTGAATATTTCACAATCCCTATTTTAAAGAAAAAAAAATCATTTGAAAAGTTATTTATTTTTAATGAATTTCAATTATTGTCTTAATGTCTGAAAAGGAGTTCATACATATCATTTATTGTAGAATATTTAAAGTACAATATTAACTTCAATATTAAAACTACTAAAAAAATTAGATTAAATAAGGGATGGCTGAATGTAAGTGCGGTGTGCTGGAGAATCCTGAAACAGGTCCCATAGTCACCTCAGATGGCAAGGCTTAACTTCTGTAGCAGGCCCCAGATGACCTGTCTTTAAAAACCCCTCTTGTATTCCCTCCTGATTTGTTTACATTTCCTACTGTGCACTATGTGGACATTTTGAACATTCATTTTCACCTCGGTCACAGTGTTCTTGGGGAACCTTTCATTTTCTTTGAAGCTGGATTTTTTTTATTGTGTTTATTTCTTGATGCAAGACAAGTAATTTATATGCATTACTAAAGAGCAGAAAGTTTGGGACTATATATATATATATATATATATATATATATATATATAAAATACAGTACATGTACCATTCTAAACATTAACTGTACGTATTAGCATTCGTTTCCCTGTTACTCACCCTTGTCTGTGTTGTGTATAAACTGGTAATTTATTTTGGTGACAGCCTGTCGCTGGTGCACCTTGTAGTAAACTGCTGAAGAGAAGGAGGGAACGAGCGCATTGTGAAACGCATGCTGCATCTGAGCGGCGGGACGTGATGCATTTTTTTTGAATTATCAATCTAACGTGTTAGATTACATAATTACTGTTCCTATAAAGAACTGCAGCTGTGAGGATTTCTTTAATTACATTACCTAACACATTGTGAAATTTAAATAATTTTCCCAAATAACACAGCTTATCTCCAGAGATACAGATGGCAATGATTCAATTACAGAGGAGAGGAAAAAAAACAGAAATGTGTAACGTGGCATACCCTCTCTTTCTGTTTCGCGCTTTTATAGTCGATACCCTTTCGTTCTATTTTCTCTCTTCAAACTTTCCCCAATGTCCCCTGGGCTTGAAATAGGGGTGGAATACAATTTTATAGCTGATGTTTCCACTGCTTTCTCTGTACAACCAGGCCTGTCACTGTTTTCACACGATGCGCTATCTGCTCAGAGAACACTGGCAACCGCTTGCATTTTGGCCAAGTTTGCACAAAAGGTGTTTGCCGAGTTTAAAATTGGTCTATCTCCCTGCGGCCAGTGCAGCCCGCTCTCCCTGGACCTGAATAGTGGTCATAAATCAATAAGCCAGATGTAATCTCTGGTGTGCAGAAAGTGCATGTGGTGGGGGGGGGCAGACTCTAGCGCATAATGACGCCGGGCCGTCCATTGTCATTGAGACGCAGGCAGTGACAGGGAGAACGGCTTGCCTGCAGCCGATAAGAGTGGGAGCAGAGAAACATAAATCATATGCTGTGCCACTTGTTTCACTGGTTTCACTCTAGGAGCCCAGACATGGCCTACAAAGAAGAAGAAGAAGAAGAAGAAGAAAAAACTACAGATCTGCAATTTACTCCTTATTGTGTCTGCCGGGAACTCTCCTCAAGGGAAAACTGCGACCTTCAACAGATAAGGATTTCCAGAGAGCTCAGGTGATGCTCTCTTACCTGACCGTATGTTTTGTGGACTGGCCTTGCCAGACGTGTCCGTGCCCAGAGTCAGAACATCAGGATCAGCATACGTGGACTTCGCCGCTACAAATGCACAACCACTGCTAAACAACCCCAAAATCCTGTCATCTGAGATCTGGCTTGAGAATTAGGCTGCAGGCTGGGGGTTTCCTGTGATGAATGTTGAAAGAAAGTAGCCACTCACTTGCTGATGTGGCTCAGGACCGTGTTGCACCACAGCTGGTTAAGATCCTCACCACTGCCTGCTCTGATCTTCCCCATCCAAAACTAGATCTATATTCATATGTAAAAACCACCATAGCATGTGCCGATCTCAGGATGTTAACACGTGTAATCCCTTCCATTAAAGTGCACATGCTCTTGCAAGTAAATTTGGCTGCCTGCTCTCCAGAAGGATTAGCGGCTTTGCAGTGGGCAGTGACAGCCCTGAGGCACTCTACTTTTCAGGCTTGCCTGAGCCTTTGTGATCCTTCTCTTCATCTGTGATCCCTCTCTTCGAGCTGGGATCCCTCTCTTCATCTGTGATCCTTCTCTTTGTCTACTATCCCTCTCTTCATCTGTGTTCCCTCTTGTTGTTTGTGATCCCTCTCTTGGTCTGCAATCCCTTTTCATCTGTGATCCCTCTCTTTGTTTGTAATCCCTCTCTTTGTCTACAATGCCTTTTCATCTGTGATCCATCTCTTTCTCTGCAGTCCTTTTCTTTACCTGTGATCCATCTCTTTCTCTGCAGTTGTTTTCATCACCTGTGATCTTTGTCTGCCATCCCTTTCTTCATCTGTGATCTCTCTCTTTGTCTGTGATCCCTCTCTTCACCTGGGATCCCTTTCGTCATCTGTGATGTTTGGGATTTTATAAAAGGATTCATTTTCTAGTAAAGGCCTGCAGCTTTAAGACAGTTAACACTACCCACCAGTGCTGAGAAGGTTACAAAGACTACTGTGTAGGTTGTATTAAAATCCATTCCGTTAGCTGGAGGTTTCCTTTGTGTTAGAAGTTGTTCAAGTGTCCCACAGCAGGACCTTAAACAGAGACCTCGTGTGACTTTAACTACTTCACCACTTCAGACTAAGCATGTCTGTAGTTCATCTCAGTGTCAGAGTCCAAGTTAGAAAGTGAACCAAACAAAACAAACAACTTGAACTTTGAGTTTTATGCAAGTTATGGTTCAAGACAAAGCAGATTTGTATTTGCCAATTATCTTGTTATTCCTGACATTTGCACAGTGCATAATTCTGAATATAATTCTGATATCCAGAATGCACTTGATTCTTCAGTTCTGTAGTGGATCTTGTACATCCGGCACCAAACCACTTTTCTCCCAGCCTGTACTAACATGTTACAAATGAGTCTTAGCGTGGTGTAGAAATGTGTGAGTAATGGTGTAGGCTGAAAAGGAAAATTCCAGGTATTTATTTTATTGAAATACAAAGTCCTTCTGCTGGTAAATCGCCCTAAACTCCGGCAAACTGCTCTACACAGTATATACCACATTTACAAGTCTAAGTGTCAAGGGGTCAAACACATACTTTACAAAAAGTTTGTATCAGTAAATCTGCTCTTGGTCTAGTTTCATCAACGTTTGTGTCAGAAATTAAATTTTAATGGGAGTTGTTCACATCCATTAAAAATGGGCAGAGATGAAATCAGCACTTGCAGCAGGATGTGCTTCTCTGCCTCAACCCGGGAGACAAATGCAACAAATGTTTCGCTTCTCCAGCGCTCTTTCATGGCATGCCAGGAGCCCCGCATATGCAATTCTGCACATCTTCCATTGTAGAAAAAAACATCACTGTCACTAAATCATTTATTACATCATCGACTTTTTTGTCTGCACAGTTTCTTAATATTATTATTATTATTAAATGTGATAGACCTGTAACCAGGGCTCATCGGAGCTCATGTTTTGTTTTTCGATCCAAACAGGGACAGAACAAAGGACACTGAAGATGAAGAAGGCTGACAGTTTAGTGACAGAGTTGCTCATCTTCTCCTGGCTTTGTGATAATGAAAGCTCTGTTCTGAATTTGGAGTGCCTCAGCCCTAATCCCTTTGAACAGGTTTTTCCTCATAACTGTACATGACACCCTTTGTGGCTCAGAGTTCCATTTAAAATGTCACCAGCGATGAACTATCTGTCACACGCATCCCTACCCGGAATGTTCCACGATTCTCAAGGCCATGTGAGAAGAAGAAAGTGACTAGACGAACTGTAAAGCTGTTGTTGTTGTTTTTAATTGTAATTTTCTTTTCACACTGCCAAATTCCTTCCCTGGCTGGAAACGCAATACAAAATTAGCTGAAACATGAGTCCAGTTGCTAGAAGGAGCAGTGTAACAACCAGAAGAAAAGTAAAATAAGCCCTGATGGTCTCAAGAATGAATCTGGTTTACTTTACAAAGTGTTCTGAACTGCTGCCAACTATCCCCCATCCCAGCACACTGTATCCTTATGCTTGCACCTTAAACACATTGAGTGATCAAAAATCTCTTTCCACGGCACCGCATCTTTTGATCTCGTGATAAGGTCGTCTAAGTATCACACCTCAAAAAGTAACTTTAGCAATATCTAATTGTGTTTCGGTATGTGGGTCGCTGGTTTTCAGTCTTTCTTTTTTCTTTTTTTTTCACTCAAGTCTCTGGGAAAAAATGCAGAGAAGAACTTCCTTCTTCTACACAGCAGTGGATAAAAAAAAAATTCTCTCCCATTAAAAAAAAATTACGTTTTGCCTCGTTATGGCATTTAGAAAAATGGTGTATGAAAAGTGCAAAAGAATAAATGAATTATTTAGGCAGCGCAGGGGATCAACTTCAGACTGCGAACGGCTTTCCAGCGAGCTGAGAGTGAGTCCTGAGAGGCACATCAGCACGAGATGACGGCTGTAATCAAACCAGATTTTCATACGTAAGGTAAAAGCAGCCCCAACTGTACAGCTTATATAGCGAAGGACACGGCAATGCAAGCATGAAACACAGTCTGGTGTGTGGACGTAGACCGATCTGCAGACCAGCTGTGATCTTTGCTCATCAGTGATGTGTGTACTGTGTGTATCTCCCCTGAGTAACAAGTGGAGAATGGCTTGCGCGGTTGTTAAGAGACTGAAATGGGCAAAGTGACCGACCTCCTCATGTTCACAGAGACTTCAGAAGATGTACATGGAGGGAAAGCTCAACGTTTGGGCCAATGTGTTGAACCTGCATGTTAATGTTTTGGCTTCCCCATTATCATGAAAAATAATAAAGAAGCCTCAACTTGGAACAAAAAACTATATTTCCCACCCTAAACAAATTCCATGGGAACATGAAAGCGTATCACTAGTAGACTGTGAAAACTAAGAACTAAGGCCAGACACAAGTAACACATACCCACATATATAAAGTACCTGTTGTTCTGCAAGCCATGGTGTCATTGTAAAAACACATTACGACATGCACTCGCCTTACCTTATCACAGGAGCTAATACTGTAAGCTGAGAAAAAAGGCACCTTGTCAGCACCTCTCCCCCATTTTCTGTGAGCCATCACAAAAAGGAGTCTGTCCAGAATGTATCTTCTGTCCCAGAAAAAAAAGAGGGAAAAAAAGGTTTGAGCTACAGACAAGGAGACCACTCAGCTCTGCATTCACACACACCACAGCAGGTTTGCCCAGATCCTGCCCATCATGCCCATCTATCTGTCTATTTTAGTCACAGCAAATGTGCTACTATTTAAAATTAGTATTTTTTTATTGAATAATTTTAAAAGAAAACATTGAAAACTTTGGTCTTAAAAACATTTGATAGGGCAACAGTAACTTTTCTTAGATGAATCTTCCTGTATGTTTTAGCAACCCTGCAGTAAATATGATGACATATGATGGGACTTATTGGAAGCAAAGCCAGTGGTTCCTGTGACTGCAACACATTCTGTTAAATGTGCACATTATTTTTCCTGATTTCCACAGTTATAACACTTTTGGCAGAACGACGTTAGGTGGTCTATCTTTAGTCACACCCTCCTGCTCCCTGTGGCCATTTTGTCCAGTGTGAGAGCCTCTCACGGAGTGTGCCACGTCTTTCTTCTTTGGACTTTTATGATGACAGTTCTGAGAAGCTACTGGTAGCATGACATCAAGCCCCTGCTTCACAGGCCTGGACTCATTACCATTTTTAGCAGGGCACGTAATGCCATTTATTTGGCGTGGTAACTGGGAGAATAGAAAGAACCATCAGTCGATGGGACGGCTCTGCTGGCCTGGAAAGACGTCGCTGACAATCCTGCAAAAGACAAACATTAAAAAAGCTTCTGACCTTTGGCCATTTGATTGAGTTTTGGCAATCAAATTCTCATATTGTAGTTTGCTACCCTATGAAGGCAAGGCTTGTTTTTGCTAATCATTTTTCCTTTACATGGCAGATTATTTGATTGTTCCAGCCTTTATTATAAGTGTGCACTTTGAATAAATAAAAATGAGATGTCCTGAAAAAGATACCTAGAAGGTTACAGCTGGAAGATAACAGCTTGTGTGTTTGACCTCTCCATGCTGATGCACATGTTTATATAGACCTGACCTAGGTGATTCTTCTCAAGGGAGTTTAGAGACAGGAAGAGGAACTTCACTATGTTGTGTAACCTCACCTTGGTGAAAAATCAAATACCCACCACTGTTTTGTCAATTGCATGGCCTTTAAATTGTTCAGTTTACATTGTCAAAATTTAATGGATGCAAATAACCACTTTGCTAAAGGAATCCTTTTACATGATGGAAAAACAGACCATTAGAAGATACTTCACATTTTCATTTACAGAAATTATGCATCCTATCTTACATTTATATAAGTTTTTATGGCCTTCACTTCATATGGCTTAAATGAGGTCAGGGTCTAGCCAATGGATGTTTCACATTTGGCTGCTTTATGAAAGAGGAAGGTCAGCACTTTATTGACCCATTGACCCCTGGAAAATATCAAGTGTATGTCAAGGAGGTTTAATGCAGATGGGGTATCGAGGAGACAAGTTCATGAAGGGAAACACTGGGCCGGTACAAGTGTTGCCAGGGGAGGGGAAAAGAAAACAGAGCTGGGTGATGGATGTATGAGGGAGTCCTCCGGTCTGCGCTTTGAGACCTTGTCTTCCTCACTGCCATCAGGGAGGGAGCGGAGAGGAACTATTTCTCCAGGTGTTCGTGGAGCCGACCGGGTCGGAGGAAGGGAGTCGCCGCCTGGTCCTCGCCGTCTGCAGTGTTTTTGTTCAAGAGGAATAAATCAGCCCAGAGGGGCCATTCTCCTCTCTTTGTACAGCTCAACCAAGGCTATGAATCAAGGTGCAGAGCGCATGGTTAGGTGACTGAATGGATGGATGGATGGGTGGACGGATGAGATGATGTGCACTCGCTCATTAAAGCGGAGGCGTACTGCGTCAGGGATAGGGTGGAGATGGTTTTTGCAATGGGTTTTGAATTCCGACCTGGCCCACGAGTGCTTGTGTGGGGCCCAAAAAAGAAGCGAGTGCTTTGTGTGCTCACGCAGACCCAACTTACGCTTTCCCCAGAGACTTCAAGCCACAGCGTCACAATCCGTTCACCACAAGTGGGAACAGTGTTGTCCTTCATTCTGTATGTCTGCCACAGTAATTGACTCTCAAAGTCTGATTCTTCTTTGGAACAGGCCGGAGAAAAGCTGAGAGAGCAAGAACCACATAATGTCTTTCAGATTTCCAACATTCCAGCATGTTCTCAGTCAACGTGTTGGTCTGTCACACAATTAAGAAAATTGCTCTTAGCAGCCGGGCTAGGTAAGGGTGTTATCGTATTTTTTTTTTAATCTTCTGACAAGAGTAAACTCCTTGAAGATGTTCCCATTTATTTGCTTCACCACTGCTAACCCCCTGAACCCTCTCAACTACTTTGTCTAATGGCCTAAATGGCTTGCACCATCTGCCTCACCTCCAAGTCTTTTGCATACTTTTGCCGACCTCTGACCAGTGAGCCATTATTGTGACAGCTATGGTTAATGTGGGGTCCTAGGCAAGAGCAGGTTGACTGTGAGGGATGACAAGGTGATCCAAGAGTTGAGAGCAAAGCCCCCATCTCTTACAGCCCCCCCCCCCACACCCCCAGCTGCCCTCAGATTAAATTCAAACCAGAAGGAGCAATTCACACTCTGAGTCTTTTGGTGTATTAAGCTTGATCTCGCATTGCATTTGCCTAGAAGCAGGAGGGAATGAGGACTGCAAATGCTACCCCCAAAGTACCATGCATTCTACTGACATGGCAACGACCCTAAATACCAGCTTCCACTGCGCACAATGGGAACCATGTAATCCTGTCGCAGCAAGTCATTTTAGCATTGTACTTTTCAGTGCAGCTATCGATTTTTACATGCCAAGGGACTGCATCTGCACCAGATCTTTGCATTGACATGGTGTTCTCTTATTCTCCTTTCACCTGTAAATGTGAATCTGAAGTCTGCTTGCGTAAACTGCAAGCATTTATTTCTGAATTCCTTCGGCATATGAACCATCACCTACAGAATTATTAACAGAGCATTAACCCACAGATTGAATTTATGCAGTCTTCTAAATTTTTATGAGGACATTATTTAACTTTAATAGATAGTTTATTATTAATCAGACAAAAGGTGTTTTTGCTGCCCAGGGAGGTGTTATACCATATGGTGAAGTCAGTTCAAGTAATTTTACTTGGTTTTTTCTAGGCAAAGTGGTCACTGTCCAGAACACAAATGGGATTCAGAGGCAGCAGAAGATGCATCTGAACCAAACATAGCCTTCAAACCACATAAAAACTCCTCCAAAATATGCAGTGCTCCTTCACCCCTTCCCTTCGTCTACTCCTGCCAGCAGATTTGACCTCCTCTTGCACTGACCCCCGCTGTCCATGGCAGTGTTTAACGAGGCCCAGGGGTAGCAAGGAGGCATTAAGCCCGCTGAAAAAGTCTGAATGGGTGAGAGGCAGTTACTTTGGTCGCTGTCAGGACAGCACGGATGTTGCATGTATTTTTCTGTTATCAAATCAACGAGAAAGTCATCAGTCTATGTAGAAAGCCCTCCGACCAAGAAAACAAAAACCCCTTAACCCACATTAGGTCAATTATTAAGAATTACCACATGAGTTGGTGAACGAAATCCTATTTTCCTCAGCATCTGCCTCATACCAGTCAGGCAAAACATTAATCATCTGTGTCATAAGAACTCGAGAAACTGTGACAAGTCTCCTAAGACAACAGAAAGATGACATTAAAAAATGTTTTCAAAAATCCTGTTGTGCATGAGTCAGGAGCTGCTGAAAAATACATGATGAAACTAAATTTTTACTGAAGTGGCCACTTGAGTATAATTGCATTAAAGCGATGACACAAAAGGAAGCCTTATTTGATCCTTCGATTCTGAGGGCAAAATGTCTGCAGTGGTTCTTTATAAAACCATTAATAAAAACAAAATTAACAAAAACAAGAGAATGCAGCATTTCTTGACTGAAACTGTTTTGTTTTGAGGTAGAACAGGTGGTGGCTTTTGCCTTTATGAAAATGTCCTGATTAAACAAACCATGACGTTTGTTTACTTCATAATTGTCTGGCTCACCTCAGCTTCGTTCAGCTAGAATAAGTGTAAAGGAATGAGAACAGATTGCAGGTAGCACAATTAAGGACCTTTCCAAGTGACCTGGCCTTTGGCAGGAATCTGACATGTGTCTGATGGATTCTGAGTGCATATTATAGCGAACCGCATTATTTGGACCCGGGATCCTAATAAGAGGTATATTAAAAGGGCCTTGTTTACTTAAGACACCAGATTAAGAGATCACAATCAATGCGGTAAATGTCACCTTCACAGCCAAGTGGGCAGTGATTGATCAGAAGGCTTGCACAGGCTTGATTGCAATGGCTTTCTGTCTCCAGACTTGTGGCTGGAAGACCCTTTGATCGTGGTCTTCCTTGGCTTCTGCAATCGCTCTTAACAGCTCCACGCAAAGCACAGAGAAGTTCTCAACACGCTGCCTGTCGTTTCCCTTCTCCCTCTGATGTGAAAAACAGGTACGCTTTTTCCTCTCCTTTAACAACAAAATGATGGATTGTTTTCTAATGCAGAGAAACATGTTGTTTTCTTTAGCGCAGCGGGGTATTCTATTTTGCCTGGACTCCCCATGAAATACTCTGTATATCTATCACTGGCTGTGTGCCAGTCATACGCAGCAGTGAGCGTGAGGGTCGTTAAGCCCACCACCCGGCCTTTACTCTCAACGGTGCTCAGACAGTCGTGCGCTGGGATGAGAAGGATCACTATCGCAGAGGGAGCACACTCACTTGCTGTTTCACAACTGCTCGCCTTCAGGGCGTTTCAGAATATGGCCCCGCAAATTTGTTGGGTCCACATAGCAAAGCTCATAATGTAGAGAGTAATCTAGGATAAAATGGGACATGAGCAGTGTCTTCTTACATTGCAGTTACACACAGACTGCAATGAGGAACATGGAGAATTTTTGCAACCAATAATTACATATATTTGGTAGCAGAATGGTGCCGATTAATGCAAAGAAATTTTTTGAGCATATGGGACTAGCAGTAGGTAAAAACAGTTGACAATCTGGTTATTTGGGACATCACGTTAGATACACACACCACAGTTTTCCTATCTGTAAAGAGTATCGGCTCTGTGACTGACAGTGTTCACCAAATCTCGCCTGACCTTACTGAAGGTGCCCTGAGCACAAGGTCAGCTCGCATTGGCACTACAGTATACAGGACTGAATCACAACATGGTAAAGATCACATCAGCGTCAGCATACAGCAAAGTCAAGTCTGGCAAACCCACACAGACATAGTGACATGACAAAAATATACAGTAGACTGATTTTTTAGGCCATATTTTAATTTTCAGCAAGGGCATGGTTTGTTATTCCCAGTAATGCCTCGCTTGGTGTTAACATAAACATGCTGACCCCAAAATGCTCCCAAAAGAGCTGCTTGTTTGCTTTGTGGGAAGAAGAGCCCCACCAGGAGACACCCCAGCACCATTTCTCCCACTGCTGTTTATTGATGTTTTCCCTGTACACCGTTCCCAAAATGGACTTTAGCGCTCGAAACCACCATACGACAAGGGCGGGCAGGTTGGTCCAGGAACCCTGGCAGTTGTGGGCTCCCAGACGCTGTTACGTGTCAAACGTCGATGACAGCTCAGACACTGCGGGCGCTGTGGGCGAGGTCACGCAAGATCGCTGCAATGGACTGCCTCGCAATATTTCCTTTCACCTGATGCAGTCCTCGAGGAGCCCGGTACATACGCGCGGGGGAATACCGCTGTGCTTCGCTGTCTCTCTTTCAGAGGCTGTGTTTGGACCCTGGAAAGAAACGACAGCATGCTGACATACATGCTGCTTGCGTTCGATTAAATTGGAAGCGATCTCAAAGGCAAACACCACAGTCGACCCCCGAGAAACCAACATTGTTTTCTTCTGCCTTTGCAGGGAAACTTCAAGCTTGTTCCCTATAAAGTGAGTGAAGGTGACTTCAGTCCGAACACAACCAATGGGTGGGTGCAGCTTCACCCAGCTTCAGCTGCCACTCTTATAAACTCCCTATTTCATTCACTCATTTTACCAGAAGCAGGAGTGAAGTTTTACATCAGGTGGTATCATTTTTAAAGACATTGGAATCTACTGGATAACAAACTCAGCTATTGGCATTTGTTGGCAGATTATCACTGGGTACAAACATAACCCTGGTTAACACCAAAACCCTTCATCTGCAGTGAAACTGAGCTTTCCCTTACATCACTGAAGTAGAATTTTGAATCACCTTTTATTAAATGTTTTTTTCTTTGTTCTGAACAAAAAAAAAAGTGTCATAATAAAGAAATTAACAAAATGTGGCACTGTTTCTCCAGAACGGAGTTTCTCCAGGACAGAAGTAACACAGGACCATCAAAGCCTGTTGTTAAACTATCTTAGCCCAGTGAAGTCACACTGAAAGTAATGCATGTGGTTTCGTATTGTATTTACACATTCTCTTTCTGACATTTTCAGCGGGAACCAGCCATCACGTATGCCTAACAATAATGTTTGCGGTTACACGTCTTGTTATCCTCGTCCTCACAATGCCACTCTGAAGCACTGACTAGCCCCACTCAATTAACAGGCACAGTAGGAACAGAAGGGTGAACAGAATCAGCAGAAAGAGAGGCGAGGTGTCACCTAAGGTGTCCATGACAACACGCTTACACCCCCTCCCCTGACCAATCAGGCTCCCTGAATACGCATATCACACCAAGGAGAAGATAAGAGCTCACTTCTGTCATTGTTACCCGTGTGGTGTAACTTTCTGTGGAATAGCAATAGGACTCTTCATAAAAGACTCAACTGCAATATGTCAGCTAATTAGAAGCTTTGGATAATTTGTGAATTAAAGCAAGAGAATTTATTAAAACAAAAGGTGTCGTTCAGATCCCTGATTCATTCAAATCCTGTGTTTACGGTAAGTGCTCACACCTTTTTTTTTTATGCATCTATCCCAGAATGCATGTCTTCGTCTCTCAAAGTGAGCATTCAGGCCCATGTGTGCACATTTGTGTATGTCTGCTTCCGGAGAACCGCTGTGCACAAAGCACGCAGAGCTGGGGTCAGAGGAGGTGGAAAGACGCATATGGTTACCAGAGCAACGGCGCCCCCTCCTGGCTCAGAACCCCAAGGGCCAGAGAGGCTCACCCATATGACCCACAGGCCGCCACCTGTGCTCCCAGGGGATTGTGGAGAAGACCAGTGCAGGAATGTCTTTGAAACCCCACAAAGAACACCATGACATAGGGACACAGGGGTAGCCCAAAGGACAGTTTATCATGCCTGCATTTTCTGTG
Source organism: Chitala chitala (assembly GCA_025773905.1). Classification (NCBI taxonomy): domain Eukaryota; kingdom Metazoa; phylum Chordata; class Actinopteri; order Osteoglossiformes; family Notopteridae; genus Chitala; species Chitala chitala. The sequence goes on along the minus strand of JABJVR010000052.1, from coordinate 3,353,732 downwards.
TAGACCCCCTTGGACACTTCATCCTGCTGTACTGTGAAGAGCAAGTGCAGTCTGTGAACGTGACAGGCTCGGACAGAGCATTCACCAATGTGCAGGACGGTGCCAGGGGAGACTGGTGGCGCCGATCCGGAGGCCCCAGATGGGCCGGCGTGAAGCTCGGCCGTTTCATTATCACCGGCCCGCGCGTTTCTTGCCGGCACCGTCATTATCCACCCTCTTTTAATGAGACAGTCCTGCTGCTGTAAAGGTCAAGCAATTACTGTGTGTGAGATTTCTCCTTCGAGCAGTGAAGGTGTTGGGGGAGGGGCGGGGCCAGGCACCACACTGCTACTGAGTCAAGATGGCTTCAAGCATCACGCTGCGGTGTAATAAGAAACCAGTGAGAGAGGCATGCTGGGAAAGGTGGAGTGTTTTAGTTCGGGTACCACACAAACAGCATCAAAAGCGAACACTCTCACACCTCTCACTCTCATCTTTTTTAACAAGCATACAAAGAAAAAACCTACAATTTACAATGACCTAAATTACATACACATTCTTTTACTTATATCTGAAGTGGATCACCAGTTTGTGCCTTCTGATGCTGTGGAAAAATGTGTTAAAATGTAATTAAGAAAAGCATGATTTAATGGAATGAAATGAAATAATTTAATCTTTGTAACAAAATCCCCTGGAAATACTTCTAAAAACTGTACTGTGATCATGATTGGGGCAGTTACTTTTCTTCATGTGTCTCAAAACCACTATGGCAGAGGCACGCTGAAACACAAGCTTTCAACCGTTGACCCCTGACACATGATGTAATCCACGGGCCTCATTTGTTATCTCACATGTTCTACATTTGATATAATAACATATTGTCAAACTTAAAAAATAAAACATTTTCATCTTTTAGCAATTTATGAAAGCACTTTAAAGATACGCTGCGTCAAGGATATATGTTGCAGCAATTACCTTTTTCTTTAAGCTTTCTGTCTTTTTTGAATGCACAAATGGGTGGTGATTAGAGGGAAATGCTGCTGTTTAGCTGTATCTGATTCAACCTTGTGGTGTCAGGTGTGAAAGGGGCCTGTTTGTTGAAATCGGCCAACACCGGAGTCTGCACATCCACCGAACACACTTCTGACCCAGCTTGACGGAGACCACAGTTCACATCCATTACAAGAACCACCCGAGGTCATTATGCAACTAATGACACTGAACCTTGCTAAGTAATTAAAGGAGCTGTTAACTGTAAACTGCACTGAGGGCAGAGAAGCTTGAGAAAGGGTGTCCAGCCCTTCTTCAAGAAGACTGGAGTCCTGCAGGGTTTTGGTCAGCCTCCGTTCTCACTCGCTTCTCATTTGGAAGGCAAGTTACGTCACTTGGAGTAGTTTGCACCTAACTGAAGGAGTTTATATCTAACATTTACAGTTCTATCCAACAGTTACTGTATCTTGGTGGAGAGAGATAGATTAAATGAACACTGAGAGAGACATATTTAGTATGATGACTGAGCAACATCATCCTCATCATTATCATCATCATCAATAATAATAATAATAATTTTATCTAGCACCTTTCTCACACCCAAGGATGCTGTAACAATACATAAAATGAGAAGACAAATAAAACATGTTGACTGAGGGACATATTTACATTGATGAGTAGGGAGACACCAACAAAAATACATGGCAAACACCAAGTCCACCTGTGTCAAACCTGTCATTCTTGACCTGCCGAGGAATTGTGTATTGGGTCACAGCAAGTGAACAGTACACTGTGGGTTCCTTTTCAGCCATACTGTATCTTCTGTCCTCAATGAACTGGTCATAATGCCAACAGAACTGGATTAGTGTGGTCACCATTTAACACCAAATTCCAGGCTTGTTTCTCAGCAGTTGGCAGTGTTTAGTCTTCCACTGATGAAATGAATTAAAAACAACACTACATCCTGCCTAAATTAAAAAGGTAACTCCAGCTAAACAAGACCTCCTGAATGAGGACATCAGGTAAGCATGAAATGTTATGTGATACATGTCATACAAAAAGGTAATTAATTCACTGCCACACACTAGCCCTCAAATCCTGCAGATACGTGTGGTTTAACACAAGACAGGGAAATTACGTTACAAGACAGATGCCCCACCAAAGTTCAGTTGCAGACAGAGCGCATAAAAAAACATGAGACACCTTTGCTCTTAATGCCATTAGCTCATTAAGCAGGAACAGAAAACAACTTCCTCAAAGGCTCCTTTGAGTCAGTTTAATGTCTTATTCTGCGCTTTCTGGAGAGGCAGCTGAGCCTATCTCTTTCAATCAAGGTTGCCACTGCTTGTAATTCATTTTATACTGCTGCTGAAATAATAAAAGTGATTTTTATGGCTTCATTATCCAATTTATTTACATTAGACCCGAAATAAGAAACGCGGGCCCTGCTTAATCATGTTAACTGTAGCTACAAAGGAGCAAGAGAGACAGAGTTCAAAGTGTGGCCTACAAGAGCAGTTTTTCATCTTCAAAAGGCCTTTTTTTGTCAAGTCGGCAAACAACTCAGCAAATTTTTCTCAGTGACGCAGGCCGTCGTGTAACGCTGGCAACGGCGGACCAGGAGGTGCAACGAAAGAGAGAAAAATGACATTGAGCTGCCATAATTAAGATTAAAGGATTCTCCCTGATAGTTAATGAAGATACATACCAATGTTTCTGAAACACAATGCTAATTACCAGCAGAGATGCCATTAATCCTTCATGAATTATTAAGCTCCATTAGCTAATAAAGGCTGAGGGAGAGTAGTTTATAAGCACAGAGCATTTCAGAGCGGATGAACAGACACACAAATACTTAGTCTGGGTTTTCTTGCTGAGCCAGCAAACCAGGCAGTGGACACGATTCTTCGCTGCGGCATCTGCGTGGTTAAGTCGTGCACCTGTAAATCACGCTCTCTGCAAATTAAACCACATGATGTGACGGTTCTGTGCATAGAAAAGCAACACAGCCAGAAATTCAACAATGGACAGTATAAAGTGAAGGGGGTCACCTTCTGAGATTGGGAGAACTTCTGTGACGATGCCTTCGCTATACGATTCTTGACACTTTTCTCGTTACATCATGTATATCGACGTGCAACACTCAAACGCCAAAATGCATTTTTTCACCATTGTTCTCGTAAACACCAGTGCAGAGACTGTATTGGTTCGATTTAAAGCATGCGGGTTGTCTCTGCGACCTCCCTTCACATGTGAGTGGGCCTGACTGGCAGCATTAAACAATCACGCAAGGCGTCTACACAAACAGCACACTAAGCAGGTAGCTGTTATTAAGCACGTTTGCAAACAGGCCAACCCAGATGGAAGACTGCGCTGCCTGTGCAATTCTTGCTGCAGCAATTGCGAAGGCTCTAGGGGGTGCAGTGTTTAGGCTGCCCCAGAGATGCAAACCTATCAGCTACTGTGGCACCCAGACAGAATTAGGGCGAGCATTAAAGAGTCGGTCATTAACGCTGGGCCGGCGATGGTCCTCAGGCGAAATGTTAGTGGTAAATGAGAACGGACGAGGCTCCCTTTACCCGCCCCAGCCTAGGCATGGCTCCCAGGGCCAATTTGAGGCAGAAAGCGCCCCCCAGTCTGCAGGCTGGGCCCTGAGAGACAAGCACGATTGATTTTCTTATTTCCCACTGTCAGGCTTGCTCCAAAGAATGGGTTTTAATTCTAGATGCATTATCAAAGCCCTTGTTTAACCCACAGTATAAAAAAAATTGCGAGGGGAAGGGGGGGGGGTGTAGAAGGAGAGAGAGGAGCAGAAATAAAGGAGAAGGCCTACTGCTCCGCCAGCAGCACATCTGCTGAGTCTGAATGGCACCTGTCAGGCTATGATAAATGAGCGCCCCTGCTCCGCCTTCGCCGTGACTGTCAGTCAGGTGGGGGTCATCAATCTTCTGCAGAGGCCTTGTCAGGTCACGGTAGCATACACACGGGGGGGGACTGGGGTGGCTGCAAAGGACCTTCGACGCTGCATGTCCCCTGTGGAACACGGGGTCCCACACAATGTAGCAACACCCTCACTGTCAATGCAGGGTGTCATTTGCATAATTTATTATGATTCACTGACACCCCCTCCCTTTTCCTGCTCATCATGTGCAGGGAGGAGAGGGGGGAGGGGACTGGATGTGGGAGGAGACAGATGGAGCGTGGGCTTGGGCTGGCAGCCACTGAGGCCCCTCAGCAAACCCAGTAAGGACTGCAACAGCCGCCGCAACAACCAATCAGAAAGCTGGCAGTTCAATTACAGACTAATAAAGGGACATTCATCATTCAATTAGGCATCTGTCATGGATTCACAAAAGCAAAAAAAAAAAGAAAAACACTACACCGAAGAAGTGAAGAGATGGAAAGTGAGGAATGGGGAGACTATGGGGGGTTGGGGGGGGGATACTCACTGCATTTAAGAAGTCAATCGCAACACCAGAAATAGGCTGAAGTATGGTCTACCTTCCATCCCACAAAATGGGAGGGGGCATTTGAAATTAAATGTATTACATTAAGAGCAAAGGACCAGAATGAAAAACAAAATGAAACCTCACACTGCATTAAGTCCCCCACCCAGGTGCCGTGGACACAGTTTGCTTCTTCCGCTCCTTTTGCTCTTCATTCTGTCTTCTTCTTTCTGCATCATCGTGTTTCATGAATCCACATTCTGAGTTCCTCCCACATCCCTGACGACAAACTCACTTTTCACTCATGCCTTTAAAAAATGTAGAGGAAAACATAAACAAAAGCAACAATGACAATGGGATAATTTATAGGCCAATTCGGTTCCCAGGATTTGCGTGCTCAGATTGGCCCTGATTGTCTTCAGGAGTCTGGGAATTGTGGCTTAACCATAAAGGCAGGAAATGGCAGTGGAAGTGGTACTCTAAAATGGGGCACTGCAGCCTCCTGTCTGTGCTATGGCACCACAGAGTCACATCTTACTCTGGGGAGGAACACTGGAGAATCTGAAGAAATTCTCATCACTTATTCGCTTGTTAAAACCTCTTTGAGTTGTCACCTCCAATTGCTGGATTGTGGCCGGTGTAGGCAGGCAGAGCCTGGGGAATCACCCTGAGGCGGGTCCCTGTCACCCACCTGTATTCGACCAGTGTGAAAGCATGGATGATGGGGGGGGGGGGCGAGTTGGGAACATTGTTCTTGCATACACAAATTCTGTGCCCTGCCTTGTGTTTCCCATTGCCTTTTAACTCTCCTTTCATTGCAAACCTAAAAGCACTGCAGTGTTCCACTGGGGTGGGGGTGTGTGTGGGGGGGCAAATTCTCTATTCTCTCCACACATCTGTTTCACATACTCTCATCAGCGTCCTCCTCTCACGCCCATCAAACAGCTTCCCTCAGATCCTTCAGTCAGCCTGCACCTGAGAGACACTTAACTGAAGCTGAATTTGAAAATGCAGCCCCCCTCCACACACATACACCCAATGCAGCCTCCCCTCCCAATGTCATTTTGGGATTCCATCTTCAAGCTGTCCAATCAGACCTTCAATGGTGAGTGTCTGATAACCCGAAGGCCTGACAAATTTCTGTCCCCCCCATTCCACCCCGCTGGCAGGAAACCACAGACAGGAGGAGGAGCGGCCTGGAAATTCAGGGAGGCATCCATCTGTCAAGAAAACACCGAGGCAAATGAGCGCAAGAAGAGCGGCGGAAGAAACAAAACTATCGGCGGAGAAGAGGAAGGGTGAATAATGAATGAGCATAATAAACGAGAGCTCATTAATGCCGTCCCACAACTCTCCGCAGAGCGGCGAATCAGGCAGCCTTACTGTGCCACTGCAGATGACGGCATGTATGTTGGGTCTCTGGTCTGACAAGCCCCTTTGGACATCTTTACCAACCCCCTCAACCCCATACTGAGTGGTCCTAGAGCTCCACCCACCCTAGCCCCGGGTGAGAATAAAACCTGGTAAATAATATATCAAGATAAATGATAATTGTGCTGATTCTGGTTTGCAGCATTTAATGAAACCCATAAATTAAAATGAATGCTGCTAATAGTGTTTGTGGAAACACTTCCGATGTAAACATACTAAGAATGTGGTGAGGAAAGAAAGAAGGAAAATCAAAGAATAAAGACTCAATAAAAGCTGCCTACAGCTTCAGCGCAAGTGTTCCATCAGTTCAAAAAATTTTTAAATCATAAATATAAGGGCTTACAACCTTGCGTAGTGTAATTTCCTTGACTGCACAGGCTTTTTCTAAAACAAGTATCTTGACTTCCTGCAGGACAGGACAGAAACACAGCTTCAAAGTTAGTTTGAAGATAATTATCTTGCATTTCGTGAGCGGGAACTAAATGCAGCATTGATGGACTGGTAGCTCGTGAACCTACTCGGTTTATGAACATCAAAGCACTGCATTACAGGTCAGTGAATAAAGAGTTGGTGGTACTGATACACCTGCAGCTCTTCTTCTTGCAGACAAGCCCTTGCACACATGGACAATGTTTGCTAAACGTTTCTGTCCTCTGGTGCACAAACGGAGGGCTTCACAAATGCGGGTACAGGAGAGCTGTGTGGAAAGAGGGCTCACTCATATAGAGGCAGGCCTACAGAGTGCCTGTGTTGGCTGTAATTCTCCACAGTGATTCCACAACGGCTTTCAAGGACTTACCGCCACCTCCTCTTAGTCACATTGTGAATGCAGTCACGACGCAGACACCTTCTGTGGGCACATCAGAGCACTATGGCAGTTGCTGCTATTCAGAGGGGTGCCCCCACCTTGGTCTAAGTGCACAGGTGGGAGTCTTCTCGGAGGAGGTTATACAGAGCTGATGATGGAACTGTTATGACGGTGTAAACTTTTTTATTTTTTTGTCATCATCCATCTGTCCCGACATTCAGTTGCTGCTCACAACACTAGCTTTTGCCAGAAGGAATGGCTGACATTTATTACTGCTCCTTGACCTTAGAAGTTAGCTGAGGAAAACTAAAGCCTTACCCCAATTCCATAGCACAGGCGATCTTTCCACTTCCTCCCTCTTTTCAGCTTTCATATTTGTTGTTTTTTTACTCTACAGAGTAAGGCTAAAGCATTAAAATCAGAGGGGAGTGTACAAACTCCCCAAGGCATGTTCTTCTACAGCCATCAAACCCCTGAGTGCTACTTGTGTAATAAGAAGGGCCACCATCAATGCCATTACCTTCATTAAATCACAGGACAAACTTCAACACCTGAAAAAAAATTCATTTATCGATACAGACCTGAAACAGGGCAGTTTGAATATAGACCTCTGTATCATCTGGCCATACCTCTCTGAAAACACCACAGTAGAGGCAGTGTTTTTTTTCCAGGAACCTACACAGTCCCTCTGCTGAAGTGAAGCTACAGCACCGCCCCGGTTAGTGCCACCATCTTGTCTCCGTCACACATCAAACACAGCCTGGACAGGGGTGTGTGTGTGCGTGGTGGGGGGGAGGGTGCCTGATTGAATCCTGGCAAGCAGAGCTAAACATCTGCTTCAAACAAAAGACATCTGCATATTTCAGATTTGTTTTTCATAAATTAAAGGAGCGACCTGCCAGAAAAAAAAGAACCAAGGTAGAATATACAAGTGCATAATTAGACAAAGTTTACAAGCTTTGAAAAGTAGACATTTGCATGAACTGCCAGGGCTCACTTGGGACTTTAGTGTTCAGTCTAATGGGTGTTTTTTCCTATCATTCTGCACTTGATGTAACAATGGGAGGGTAAAACAGACAAAGCAATCTTTACACAGACCTGCTGGAACTTCAGTATCGTGCATAATCACACACTAGTGTTTATTCTCAGCCTGTCTGTGAGAACACAACTTCAGCTACGTGCACAGAATCGTTTCCAGTGTGTGAATCATAGCACTTAAGTTTTTGCAATGTGCCATTTGAGTTGGGGTAGTTCATGATGAAACAGGCCCGGGACTTGAAGAAAGACACGCTGGCAACAATACTGAGAGAGAAAATGCAGCCGATGTGCAGCGTCCCAGAGCTGTACCCCAACCCAAACAACCCAAAAAATCTAATGGTTTAAAACAGTTCAGGATGACGTGTATGGCGGCAGGAGAGGGAACGTTACTGAACAAAAATATTACCTCATTTCCCAGCTGACTTTATCAAGCCTATTTTATTTGGAGGAGGGATGGCTACAAGCCATGTTTGTACAAGGAGCAAAGGCTTCTGGGAAAGTGCAGCAAGTGGGTCTTTGGACAGAAAAGAACCTGAAACAGTTACTGCTGTTTGCAGCATTCGGATGGTGACACCAGAAGTAAGACCAAATTCCTAAAGTGCATTCTGACCAAAGGCTCTGAGGATGATGTCACAGCGTTGAAAGTCTACGAGTGGTAAGCCACCCAAATAGAACAGAGTCCCTCATTCAGCCCCCACCCGCGGGTGTTTTTCCTAATCAATTAAGGTTCCGTTTGGGCTGGTTCCTTCCTGTAATGTGCGTCCATGAGGCCTAATGATGTACAGCCCAGCAAGGAAAGACATGCTATCCCATCTCCACAGCTGTATCATTTGTTCAGAAATGAAAAAAATCCTGAAAGGTGAAGGATATTCACATGTATTAGACTACTGTCTCTGAGAAACATGAGAAAAAAGTGAATGCTTCTATACCTTATTCTGGCTTTTTAAATTAATCATCTAATTGAAAACACTGAAAATCTTTCCCTCTAAAGAATGAGAAAGGCAGGGCGGGAGTCTCCCAAACTAACGACTCAACGTCAGGAATGCTGAGTTAGTGGGCTAACAATCTCGAGGCCTGACACTCAACAAGTGGGAAAGAAAGAAAAGAATATAAAAAGATTTTGTGCATAAGCCTCTTGCACTTTATCAGCTCCAACACTTGTATTTTTTCTCTGCTCAGCTGAAGCTCCGCAGCTGCCTGATGGGACTGATAGTCCCCTGTAATGCCTTTATGAGGTCAGATAGCGGGCTGTTGCGCTTGTAAAAACGGCTTCAATTATTCAGTGAAGTCAAGTTCTGGTTTATCTCCCCCTTGTTTCTGGGATTGTTTCAGGGAAAAAAAAAGAGTGAGAGTGAGAGGTGGAGGGGGAGAGAGAAAGAAAGAAAGAGAGAGAGAGAGTGAGAGAGAGAGAGAGAGAGAGAGACTGGGAGAGAAAACGTCTGGAGAAACAGCACTTTGCAAAGACGTGCCCTGAAACGTAAAGAAATTCAGCGAAATTCAGTCTGTGTTCTGACTAAGAAGAGGCTGAGGATCTCTGCACAAATGAAACAAATCAACATGTTACAGCCTGAGATCATGTGTGACTACGGCTTCTGTATCTACATTTGAAGACATTTATCTGATTCCTTTTAACTGTCTTGATAATGCGACTCCTTTAACATGCACACTGTTCATGCATAGCAATATGAAAGAAATGTTTCCTCGGTTCTATCAACGTCCCATGACTATCTCCCTTGTATGACTGGAAAGTCTCACCTAATCTCCTGGGGGGAGGGTGTAACAAAAAAGTGCTCAGCTTCCTAATCATCACCAAACACCCATCCAATTTCAGCCACTCTTTGCCATACTTTGTGTAAAACGGCCAGTCGTGTAAGATCCCCTGCTGTCATGGACGTGGGCTGGAGTGACAGCCTTCAAATGGAGATGCAAAAAGATGGGGGAGAGGGGGCTTCGTGTCCCAACCCCCCAACAGAACATGCCGGAGAGTATGAAGATGAAGGCAGATTGTGAGCCTGAAAAGTGTGGAGGTGTTTTGAGTATGGTAGAACACCGAGCAATAGCCAACACCTCGCAAAGTTTAAAGCTGCACGTCTCCATTCGAACACACTCAAACTCTGAACTGATTATATGGATGACTTGGGAACTCCGTAATTACTTCAGCCAACATGAAACTGCAGCAGTGATAATATGTGGTAATTGGTGGGTTCTGAGTTTTGAATGTTTGAATTAATTGCCTGTAAGACAACAGCCCAAACGCACCTATGGAGTTATGAACACTAGCAGTGCTGGGGTTGCTAAGCAGAGCTGTTCTGAGGTGTCTTGTTTGGGAACAACATATTGTCATGGGTCTGGAGTAAATATGGAAACGTACATGAGAGCTGTAGAGTCTTGTCTGTACAGAACTCCAAACAATAAAACAGCCCTACCTCATTCATTCTGTTTCTTATAAACAAAATGCCTGTTAGGACTTACAAAGAAGTTCCGACTCAAGTAAAAAGAATTATAATAAAATTACCTCATACAACATCGCTGTACTTTCTTTGGCATTGAGGCTGATTTTATTCATTAATTTATTTTTTTAACTGGAAAATGAGTTTGAACTCTCCATGCTGCACTTCCTCATGTTTAAAATTAGCTCACCTCCAAGTAATTAATCACTTCCATGCCCTTGTTGACAAGGTGAGATATTTTCATACAATAATTGCTACTACACTGTAATTGCTCAGAAAACAGCACTTTTAACGAGTGCAGCAGAATTAACATGGCACAATTATCAGGAAGAACCTGAAATTAAAGTAAATTTTCCACTAACATACAAGATGTTTATGTTATGGTCCTTTGTTAATGAATCAGTTTTAATCCAAATTTAAACCTATGTTTCTTGCTTCTACTTACAGTTTTGCTGGACATAAATCCACTTGAACATTGTTAAACCACCACAGTGTGAATCACAATACTGCTATATGTAACTTTCGCTCTAATCACAAGATACAAAAAAAGTATAACACATACTTAATTTCAGCAGTTTCAGTTAAACAAATATGTAACATATCTGCCATACTGTATTGACCATTAACAGCTGTTTCATCAAAGCTTTTGATCTTAAAAAAAAAAAAACATCCATCGGCAATTACTATGATTGCTAAATTACTGGTACAGAAAAGGGTCCTCCTCTGATTAGGGCTATAAATTTAAGTGACCACAGGTTTGCAGAGCATCTCGGTGAGTAATTATAATGTGTGCTCTGTGTATCACAGGTGAGTAGCTGCCGTGTATGATGAAGAAGCCTGGTGGATTTTTATCTGTGACTGGTGACAAACTGCTTCATGCCATGAAATATGAGGCCATTTATGAGGCCAATGCTTTTTGGCCAAAGATGACAGGTTGCTGGTTCGAGTTGCACGAAAACAACCCCAGAGATTATAGTCCCTGAAATAATCAAAGCTATCCAGTTTCAAAAAAGAAAGGGAAAAGGGAAAAGAAAATAAAAGAGCAAAGAGAATCTCTTCTGATTTGCCCTAGTCCTACGATTGTCCTCAGTGGTTTAGTTTAGCACCCTAAACTTCATGAAATTTAGCTAGGGATCAATATCATATTTAATTAACTAAACGAGGCCTGTTGTAGTGAGAACAAAAAAAGTTAAGAAAAGAAGGCTGTGCAGTTAAACTTGGTCTGTGTGGCATATGCAAAGCATGCGTATGAACATGAGGGGTTAGCGGGTGGAAGACTGAAGACGGGCCATGGGACTCACCGATGACAGGATGCAGGAATCAGAATTTGGGCTCTCCTGTCGTCAAAGGGTCCTGGGAGGGTAGCTGACATATGCTTCTGACTTCCAAGGGAAAAGGAACCAGAGGATAAAAGTGAGTGTGGCAGAGAACACCCCCCCGAGCCCCCTCCAATATGCTCAAAGCTCACAGGAAAGTGACTGTACATGAACCTTCTGTTGAGGCTCGCTCCAGATCAAAGGCGCTGGAGGCGCGAATAGAGCCGCGGCCGGAAAGCACAGCGATCGGGAGCGTATGGAAGCTGCCAGGGAAGAAGCCCGGCTCTGTGCTTATCCACAGAAAAGTGGCTGGAAAGAAGTGAGAAACGATCCATGACAACAAGCCCTCAGTTACATTGTGAAGATATTACTCTAAGAAAACCAGAACAAGCAATTAAAGAGAGCCTCTCCTGGTCTCAAAAAAACAGTTTGTCCATTCAAAAACATGAGCATTTAAACAAATACACATTTCACAAAATGAACCAGTACTAGAGTTTTACACACACACACACACACACACACACACACACACACACACACACACACACACACACACACATATATATATATATATATATATATATAGTATATGAGTGTATACAGAACGTATTTCTAATCTGTAATCTGTATCTATCATATCTATATTTGTAATTCAAAAACAAGAGTGCAGGCATCTAAAACAGAAGGAATAAGGTGGGGGGGGAGATGTTTGTGCAAAGCCTGATTCTCCAAGTGAGGAGGGAAGGAAGCAGGGGTCTTCAAACCGCCCACAGACACCATCTCACAGGAAAAAGCTCTGCCACTGGCTCCCATCTCTGCCATCTGGCCCGCTCCCCAATGCAGCTCCCCCCAACATGAGACAGGGCGAGCTTGACGGGCTGGTGTACTCGTGAACATGGGCTCAGAGGAAGAGGAAATCAGTGAACAAGCTACTCTGAGCCACCTCCATCACAGAGGTGAGAGAGACGGGGCCCAGATTGAGGCCGTGGGGTTTGGCACACCCGATCGAAATGACACTGGAGCAGTGACGGCCAACAACAGCACTGTTTATAAGATGCCCTGATTAATTAAGAGTGCTTTTTTCATTACCATCTCCTACAACAGCCAGGGACAAAAAAAATCTGTTCAGTTAATTTAATGATTTAGATGTATAAAAATAAGCAAAACAACACAGAAAAATGAAAGTGTGGGGTCTTAGTGGCAAAATAATAGGAAGGGAAAGAAATTAGGTGAAAGGAAACAGCAGTTAAGGTTGTCTTTAATCAAACATGCTTGTGTATTTTTGATTATGATTTCTGGAGCTTGGAGTACTCCTTTGAATACCAATTAACGACACAATTAAAGAAATGTGGCTCTGTTTCCACAGCAAGCCACATCAAAGCACAATCCCTGTTGTTCTTTGCTGCAGAGCCTTGCCAATACAAATTTTTAAGGGGTGGCTTACAATTGGTTAAGAGTGAATGTGGAATGTATTAATCTCAATGTCCTCTCTTTAAATTGCATACACATATAAATATAACATGGCTGTCACTGCTGTTGAATTTATTGGTTTTCCCCGTTTGCAAATTAATAGCTCCAATTTATGAATATTTTAACACATGTGCACTCTGCGGGACATTTATCACGGAGATCGCTATTATAAACAGAATAAATGAGCAGTCAGAGTGCCACGCCACTGCCCGATGACGCATCGCCCGTTACATTAATGACTGCCAGCACCGTCACGCCTCCTGCAGGAAGGGGTTCAGAAAAGTGGCTTGCTGGGCATTGAAGACTCGGGAGCGGTCTTCCAGCGATGGGTGAAAGCGGGTGAGGATGTGGTATGGCGATACAAGTCTGGCACGCCGTCACGTGTTCGCCACAGAGGCCAACACCTTGCCGACGGCGTTGCTGCCGCCTTGGACACTTTCAGACACCTCCGGGCTCACTGTAAATTAGCCCTTTTTAAACCAAACCAAGGCATGGGGAACACCTGGAGCAGAATTAAATTCTGTGGAATTTTCTGCAAATTAAATGGACCCAGCAGGCGCAAAACACGACCGGTGCCTTACACAGTAAAAGACACAGAAGAGATGTAATGGAGTCAATCTTTCACCTGCCACCACCCCCATTTGTGAGAGCTCTCTTTGTGCCTACTGGATGTCAGCAGCACGGCACAGTTGCCTGTTCCAGGTAAGTTTTGTGTTAGCACGCTGTTCTCTACTGACTGCTGCACAGGTTTGTTGCAGGTGGCCAGACGCCATCTTACAATGGGGCCGCGTCAAACACTGGATGGACAAAAGCATCTCAGGAACGCAGGCTTGTCATGCCCAAGCCCACAGGGAACTGAAGCGCCTCCAGCCCCCCTCACTCGCCATGACAGCAACAGTAAGAAATGCGTGTCTGACCGCATCCCAGTCGCAGCCAGAGCATTTCAAGCGCTGGTTATGGAGAGAATTCAGAGAGCTGGCACTCAGCCTCCTGGACTACTTCCATATGGCAGATACCGCCACATGCTAGCTGTCATACATGACGCCCCACGTGCCCGGGAGGGGGGGGGGCAGGAGGCAGCGGGGGCACAGGAGCACTGGAGAGAGACACATCCTCCACAAAGGATCATTATTTTAGCATGTGTCGCCTCCAGTCTGAGGCCCGCGTGTGGTTATGGGCTTGACTGGCTCTGAACCAGAAGCAATGGCACAAATCTTGATATCTCTGGCCCTTACCATAAACACTGCTGCCAACTGTTAGCGACACGCTAACATGCACCACACTTTTTATAACAACAGCACTCTCAATGATCCACACAATTAGCCATTTAATTCTGTCTAAGTAACACAAGGGGGGTGGGGTGGTGGGGACAAACAAACAAATAAACAAACACACTGGAAGGATCCAGGTCCCCCCGCCCACATGGTATTCCACGACATGTCTCACGGATCACGGAAATGCCGGAGAGGAAAACATCAGAGGACCATGACGTTTTATATTCAAATCCGAAGCGACATGCCTGTGCCCCCCAGACCTGCCGCCGACGATCGCTCCTGTGAAATGCTAACATTTGGTGTGACACCAGGCACTGTACTGACTTTCAGATGTGCCACAGACAGCGCCTTTGGGGCGATCTGCCTCAACGGGGCTGGCACTACACACTCACAACAACAATGGACCAAAGCGCTGTACCGTCAGACCATTATGAAGCACTAAAGTAACACGTTTAAGTGTGTCAGTGATTACTGAGCTCCCTCTTTATATCTGGTGTCAACCACTGTACTACGTTTACTTCACTCACCTAATATAAGGACAAATAGGAAAAAAAACAAATGACAGCCATAATCATAATTAAAATACTTGCACAGATATACATGCACTACAACAATATAAAATAATACAATAATAATATTATGTTCTTACTATCTAACAGTTACATTTTTCACATTTCCATAATTATGATAACAGTTCTGTAAATAATATATTACTGTTGGGGGGTTTCCTCCCCCTGCCCTCACGTACCACTTTCCATCTAACACTCCTCAGTCAACTAAACCCAGTGCTGGAAATTGTCTCTGTAAAAGCGACAGAAAACAGAGTCACATGAGCATGAAGCGCATGACCCACACCAGCAGCGCTGCAGTCCACTCACAGGTCAATCTAATTTGGTTATGCATGTGCCACCCAGACCAAACAGCTGCCTCATTTTCATTAATTAAACTAAATATGCCGTACAGTAAAAGGCTCCTTTCTGGTCAGAAACCCTGCCTTCTTATTGTGCCATTTCATTCTTTTTTATCTCCTAACAATGAAACAAAAATAAAGCCATTTAATTTGTAAAAATTGTTTTTGGTTTTTTTTTTTTTTTCTCTCAGTGACAGACTCAGCTTCTTTCTGCTAGTTGTCTGTGAGTGTGTGTGTGGGTGTGCATGCGTGTGGGTGTGCATGCGTATGGACATTTGTGTGTCTATGTATGTGTGAGGGGGAGGGGTATGTGGAGCATTGGAGTGATGGGGGGGGCAGGCGGCCTCTAGTGAAGCATGCTTGTATCACACCTTAGTCTGTTAGCATCCGGCCCCCTGCGCCTCAAGGATCCTGCACAGAGTCAGAGAAGAATAGAGGCACCATCTAGTGATTTCTTTAGGCAAAGGCTCCACACCAGAGCCCAAGCAGCAGATTAACAACACACCTGCAAAACCGAGTACTTCTCCGCACTTCGCCAACACTGTGCCCATACCCACATGTGTTTCAATTCTCCATCACTGCCTGTCAAATTCTGTCATCACCATTTTACGTCAACTGAAATTTGTTGAGCAAAAATGAGCTAAGTTCTCAAAAGTTACAAGCCTAAACTGCAGTGCTGGACTACCGGAGAGCCTAAAGCAATTTAAAAAAAAAAACTTTTTGAAACTCTTGATTCGTGTAAAACATGTGGGATATAGAGGAATAGTTCTCCCCGTGAAAAAGCGTAAATATTTTATTTTGCTTATATAGCTGAGCATGTCAGCTGCTGTTAAAATAACCAGAGGATTCTACAAAAGTCTTTGTTTGATGCCTTGTAAACAAAGAAAACCAGCAGGAACACTACAACTGTGTGGACGAGCCAAATGCAGAAGTTGGAAGCCCTTCCCACAGGTGTGTAAAGCCAGTCATGACTAATCACTGAGTAATCACTGATCGGTCTTACTGATTCTCCCTCTTTGCCAGTTGTTGCTGCTTCCCACATACAAACTCCAGAACAAGTCAACTCCAGTGAGGCACCTCTGATGTGATTTATCAGCTGTGATCAAGAGTGGAGAATTTTGGAGTGATAGCTTCTGGCCCCATTGTGGCTTCTGACACTTGTTATTTATTTATTTATTTATTTATTATTAATGCAGTGCCACAGCTTGAGATGTTGAATATCTGGTGATTTTGGTGCAATTCAAATCCTAGCCAAGGGCCTAAGAGTTCTCCATGAATGATTGTAAAATCGGTGCTGTTCCAAGTAGAGTTGTTCACTGTAAGTCTGAAATAGGGTTCTTTCCAATTTGCAGGCTTTCTAGATGTTTCCTTGGAGTTTTAGGGATCACGAGTAATAGTTGGGACTACCCTGGTCTGCTTTTCCCACAATGTTCCAACTTTAACGCAAAGATGCTTATATTAAGTAATGTTGTCAAAGTCTTTTTCATTAGTTCTGCTGTCATCCTGTATTGCTACACAAAGGAATAGGCCTTTTTCGTTTTGATAATTGTAATGTCCGGCATATTATGTTCCAAGTGTCAGTCTGTCTGAATTTTTAAACCCCATATTTTTGTTTCTTCATTTTCCAAAACATTTTTTGCTTTATGTTCCCACCAGTTCTTGCATGTGGGAAAGCCATATTTCTTGCATAGGTGCCAATGTAAAATGCTTGCTACCCTTTCGTCCTTTTGCTTGTAAGCCTTCTGGGTCTATTTTGCAGCAACCACACATTAGATGGTCTGTTGTTTCGGCTTTTTCCTTACATATCCTGCATTTGCTGTCTTTGCTGATCTTGTTAATTTTTGCCTTCATTACATACATTCGCAAGGCTTGTTCTCGTACAGGAAAAATGAATTCGTCAGTTTCTGTCTGGATGGTTCCACTTGTTGGCTAAGCCCAGTTTTTGTCCTTGTCGACCTATCCTTCAATGCATTTTACATGTTTTCCGTACAAGCGCTTGCCTTTCCAGTTTTAGATTCTTTTGTTAATCTCTTCTTTGTTGTAGTCTATTTTTGATCCTGATATTTTCAGAATGTTTTCTTTAGCAGCTGTTCATAGCATTTATTCCCTTCACTCACCAGGATGTATTCTTTGAATGCTCTTTCTTCTTCCCTGACTACTTGTTCCACTTGCAAGAGCCCTCTGCCTTATTATTATTATTTTTGCTATTATTATTGTTGTTGAAATTTTCATTAATTTGTTTCTGCCATCTGCTATTTCTTCTAGCAAACATAGGACAGCTACAACATTGTGTCACAGTTCAATGGAAAAACAAACAAGACAAGCCAAAGGCACCTATCCCATCATGAGACATGGCACAAAAATAAGCACATGGTACGAGCACAGAATAACATTAAATGCGCATCTTATCCCGTGTTGCATGGGACATCTTTTGATTCTGTGAGGTTCTGGTGTGTTGAGTAATAATGCCACATAGGCCAGTATAAGTTACAACAGGGGTCATTTCAATTTTGTGTCCCCCTGCTAGATGTGGAGCTGTCCAGTCAGTAGGACTCAAAACAGGGGCCAAACATCCATAGACGCCATCTTGCAGAAATGACAAATGGAAAATTAATGCAGCAAGTGTAATACAGGCAAAGCACCCAAACGCACATTTCTGAACAACAGAGAAAGTCTTCCCATAACACCCAGGACACTTCCTAAAATACATAGCCCAAAATATATTTTACTCAAAATGCTTTGAATATTTATAGCTCTGATAAACACCCCGTTGAAAATACATTATACTGAATTAGATTCGGTTTACTTTCCTTTTTCATGTAATATTTAACTACTTAATTTTAAGTATACCCGGACTATCCAAATTGTTGCTTCTTGAGCCGGTTCCACTTTACTAAACCTATAAAGGAAGAGTCATTGTAGATGTGCTTTCTAATGGAAAAGCTTTCACTCAATATTGTATGTACTTTGTTGATAGAGTGCTTAACAAATGGTAGTGAAAATTACCCTTAATCCCAGGGATTGAAAGAGGTACCTTATCAGGCCTGTGTGTGACCTGGAATCCCTTTTCTGACTGCAGCACTCAGCTGTGGAAGGAGGTCATCAGGTCACGTCCCCAGCACAGGCAGGGCCGTGACCTTGGTGTAAATAAAGTGCCTTAGTGCTGCATCAAGAGAGATTACATCAGGTTAGCATGGCCCCTGGAACAAATACGAAACATGGAGATAAAATGGTGGTCAAAACCTGCCTTTTCAATCCCTTCTGCAATTGATCTCTAGAGCAAACAGTGGCCATGTTAAAACAAATATGGTACTGCTTTGCATCTTTTAAAGGGACTTCACCCTTCACCTCAGACCATCTTGGGTAATATACCAGAGACATGCTAGGTAGTTAAATGAATTATTAAAAAAATGTAGAATTATATAAAATGTATTTAAAATCTTATAACGTTTTACGAAATAAACTATAAACTATATGTTGGAGACCGTGAATAAGTTTTAGAATGAACTTTAAAGTTGTGGGAGTAGTAAGGGATAATAAACAAACAAACAAACAAACAAACAAACAAATAAATAAAGTTTTATTTCCTCTTCTCGCGACTTTTCTAACGAATTCAAAGATTCAAGCGCGTAGTCACGGTTATGGACTAAGATAATGCAGTTATACTGACCGTGGCAAGCAACGGTTTTCCCCGATACATTATTGTGTAGTAACTGTTATAAAAACAAACGATGCGTATTGCATTTGTCTGACAGTGGACCAACAATATCGACGTAAGATATCAGTTATGTGAATACGTACACTGTTCTAACAACTCATACGAATTTGCACCAAGACACTAGACAAATATAGATATACTTTGTGGTTCTCACACTCTTTCTGAGATTTTCTCCCTTGTAGACAAAATTTCGAGATATTTAGTACTAGTTTAACACTGGTGTGGTCTGGTAAAATAATAAATTGAATTATCTTTATTGGAATTTACTTCCTGACTGAATTTGGTGTGGAATTTAGTTCTGGATTAGAAGTTAAAGTTTGAATAGACAGCCGGTTGCTTTCCATATTTCTCAGAGTTATATATATGGTCTGTAATATTGTAAAAGCAGAGCTGGTAAAACTGCTTTCTAAGCCCCTAAACTAAATTATTTACTGATCCAAAAGGCTGAAATACAGATGAAATGAAGTCTGCTCTTTCCCCTTCATAATCAGGACTAGGGTCAAGACTTCATGTGTTCAAAGAAGAATCAACACGCTAATGGACTAATGAGTATGTGAGTATTTAACTTGTCCTGTACTGTCAGAGGCCTCAAATCAATCATGTTCACACTCATTACAATATCACTGGACAATTTCAACTAACAACCCAGAACTAAAATTTGCCGGTTTTCTCAGATTCACCTCATTTAAGATGAACATAACATTTAGTAATTTCTTGGGATCCTAGTGACATTAAGATTTGTGAACACTTTATGTATGTGTTAAAATAAGTTGCCATAAACATGTCTCAGATACCAATCAAAAAGAAGTAAGTTATTTTAAAGAAGACAGTAATAATCCCAGTTGCTGAGGTTGACTGTCAGACGCTTTAATATTTCCTGTAGTGTGACTTAGTGTAGGTCTAGACTTGGACTGAGGAATCACAGTTTTTTTCTCCAACACTTAATATTCCTCATTTTAAATATTCCTAATAGACGGGACTTCCTGAACCACAAGAAGCTTGCTAACAACAAAACTGCAAGAGAAACCCACGTGAAAGAAGGATGAACTGCCCAACAGGAAATAGATGGCAAGGCAAACCTGTCATTATACAACCCCAACTAATCCTGGTAGACAGTTCTGACCTAAGAGATATCTCTGTGCAATACTGACAAAAATAAAGGTGGGATTTATGCCTCCACAGTTATGTCATGTTAGTGCCAAAATCATGCTGGCACCAATCCATAAATATTGGCCTAAAAAGCAAATTAATCATGTTGTTTACTTGACTCATTAGCCATTTTTCATTAGAACTCAATTCATTACAGCCTTGACAATGAGGCTGCTGTTAAACCTGGCCCAGGAGAAGAATTTGATTTACAGCTGATGTGAGGGATAGATGACCAGAATCATAATTTCAACTCCCCTATCACACGGCTAAAACCATTTACCAAATTAGCACAAGGCTACGTGCACAAGCATGCAGTGTAGGGCAGGCTTTTCAGCTTGTTATTAGATGCGTATGCAGTTTGCTTGCAGCTGCAGGTATGAGAAAGACTGCTGGATATACCCATTACCAGTCCTATACAATTGTATAGTTACCTGCAGTGAAACCGTGGACCAGGCAACCTTCAGACGGCACCCTCTGGATGACGAAGGAGACGAGTAAAACTCAGTCCTTTGGCACATAGTCAAATCTGCGAATCCATCACATTTAGGTCAGTGTGTGTAAGATTCTGTTTTGAAGATGATAGCATCAAGAATCACACAGATGATGCAAAAAAGAACATCTCTTGGCATAAACTCCTGTTGCACTCAGAAAAGATAAAACTGCAGGTCATTTAAATGTATTTCTTTGTCTTTGACTAAACAGGTCCTTCAGCATGTAAAAAATTTTAATCTCGAGATTAATAATTGCAATTAAGAATTTGTAGTTTCAGTATGTTTAAGGTAGGTTCTTTTTCTTATTCAATTGTTAAAAATTGCTGCGCAACAGTACTGATCTGATAAATATAGATCAAGATCACAAAGGGCAAACGCCACACTGAAGTCATGTTTAATGTTTTTAACTGCATTCTTCTATAAAAATGTAGTAATTTTACACTTCTTCTTTTGCCAATGCTGTGGACAAAAGCTTTTGAATTTAAGAAAATTAGGCATTTATTATTTATATCGTTATTTTTTGGCAGCTTAATGGGAAAGCCTTGTTCCAGTGATGCAAAATCTCTTTTGTCATTTACACAGCTGGCTGCAGCGCTTCCAAGTATATGGGGTGCAGGTGTGTAAGCCACAGGTGTGTGCACCTGAATAAGGGCACCTCAGCAGCCTGCACAGTGTAATCATCATAAATCAAGAAGCAGAACACCTTGGCCGAGGGATGAAGGCTTGTTATTACCACTCTAATGTCTGTGTGTGATGACGACGATGATGGTGATGATGATAACGGTAATGACGACTGCAATTTCAGACATGGTGAAGGATTTCTGTGGCGCAGAGCCCTGCCCCATGTGAAGCGGTCCACAGAGAAGAGTAGTGTGTGTGTGTGACACCTGACACTAGCTGTTGCAATCCCGAGGTTTTTTATTGAAAGAAAACAGCACTTCAGCTGTTTGTACACACTTGCAATTTGCTTTCGCTGGCCAGAAAAACTGAGGACTTCTGAGAACACGATTACTGTTTAGTACACAGGTGTAGTCATAGAGGAAATATGCAGCAAAGGGGACGTTTCAAAATTCTGGCTTTCCGGGGCTTTGGTTTCTGAGGGTTGCATCTCAGCATTTTATTGTTCAGTTGATGAATTTGGTTCATTGGTTTCCTTATCTGCTGATCCAAGTGCTAATGATCTGGCAAACATGCTGGTTCTCCAGATGCAGAAAGACTGAGTTGGTTGTGTTGGAACGCGTGAGCTTTGAGTACACCGTTGGTGAGTTGGGTTCCCTAGTGGAATCATGACCGCGGCTTCTGCTGTTGTTGTTAATGAATGTAATGCTGCATGATGGGAAAGCTAACCTCCATCCAGGAAAGGAAAAGAGGATTTAATTCATTTACAGTTGAAAGCTGGTTACTAATGCAGGCAGCTTCACCTCAGCGGTGATAATGATGGATACGGGGCAATATGTAATACATTTTCATGCTTAGATCTGAAGAATTTTGCTGGCATTGCTGTGTATTAAACCTGCTCTGAATCAGGTAAACACTTCATGTTTAAGAAATATCGTCAGTTGTTACTGATCCTCGGGTGTGTTTCTTCCATCTCCAGGGTCATAAGTCTGACATTCTCCTGTACATAGAGCAAACTCTGGCTCCCAAAATGCCTTTAACATATGTGTTGATACTCTGCACATGGGTACAACACATTTTCCGTATCATGATTTCCATGGATAGATTCACATTATAGTTACCTGAACTCAGTAATTGGTTATAGGAATATATCCGAGAGGAAAGTGGAGAATGCTGTCGCTTATGACAACAAAACGTAATTTGAATTTGAATACATGAATGAGTGTATAAATTAGTCTATATGTATTTATTTTATTTTACAAGTTAAAAAGAATGGTATACAGTCCAATGCTAATATGTTAAACACATACATAAATACGGGTTTTCACCTTAAATGTGTGGTGTAGTAGTTTGTAATTGTACATTCACTGACCATGACAAAAATAAGATACATAGGTACACTAAATAAGAGCGTCAGTAAGATAACAAGCATTATACAGTACAATTACTTTGTATCTCAGATGAGCTTTCTGGTTTTGATACTAATGTGACCTGGGCTGACGGCCTTGAGACACTTTCCTTTGTTATTAGATGTTGCAAGCTACTGCTGACCACATTAACAGTGACTAATGCAGAAAGCGCAGGGACTAGATGGATGCAGCTGTCGTCGAGGTATATGAACTGTGAATATTCTCACAATGCGTGTCATTAGCAGCTTAGATCTGTTACAACAAAACAAGTGCTCTCAGGTAGGAGTGAGGAGAAGACCGGACCAGGGCGAGCACCTTTTCCATTAATTCTCAAGCTGTGAAACGTTAAGATAATTAGGGAAATACTGACTCTTTTACATTTCATGGAAATCTGGCTAGCTGCCATAGTTGCTTCAAAGTGTGAGTATGAGCTGACTTACTGTAAGGCTCCATTACGCAACGCATCTGTTTTGTCAGGGATAGGTGTTTTCTACAATGAGCTCCGTTGTTGGAGCAGGACGCTACATGCGGGCAAAGACGATGAGGAAACGCTTGCCATGTGCTACAGCCCAGCGGAGCTGTTGTCACTGTGGTGATTGAAAGGTGATGATCTATCAGCGCTGTTCTTACAAAGATCACCGTGTCGTTCACCTAAGGTCCCACTGCCCCGACCTCTTTCATTGTTTTAAGGTTTTGGGCCGGAGCAGCCTGGCTTAGTGTTGTAAACCCGTGTTGTTTTTGTTAAAAGCTTTTATCAAGATCTTTTAAATATCTGTCACGGTTGAGAGAACCTTGATAAGAACCCACAGAATAAACTGTTGTAAACTGAAATCCTGGAGGAGGAAACTTTAAGTAAATACCCCTGTAGCAGTCGTCCAGATCTGTCTGCCAACACCTTTGCGCTACAGTGGTTTTAACTTTTTTTTTTGTGCGTTCAGTGAGCCGGTGTGGACCATAATGGCGTGTTGACAGGTAGAGGCTGAGGTAATCTTGAGAGATTTTGCAGTTTTCTTGCAAAACTGAAAACACCCTCCGGCAGCAGCAGAGATGAAACAGGTAATTACAAAAATGAAGCCTACTCTGAGTTGTTTTAAACAAATGGGAAAACAAAGTAAAAGCTTTACAAGTCACAACTTTAAATGATACATTTTTTGTACAAATTGTTGGCTTGTGTGGTAGACAATTTCTCGCGAGTTAGTAAAACGTGTTGCGTTTTCAATTCGGTGCTGCGCTTGTCTTCTGCGAACACGAAAACGTAGAAAAAAAGCAAATAATAAACAGCGAGCGAGGACGGCACAGCCATGTTGTGAGAGCGCCAGAACACAAACGGTTCATGCTGTGCAGAGACGAACCTTCATTACGCCCTTGAGAGGTCTGAATAAAGGACTCTGTAATTGGAATTCCATCTGTTCGTGTTTTGTGGCTGACAAACGCTTCATGGAAAGCAGAGGTGGGTGTAGTGTCCCTTTAAAATGGCCCCCCTACCGCAGTACCTCACAATTTGCCTGGCCCTGGAGCTGATCTCTGAACTTCTAACCAAAGTCCGTTGTTCCAAGCCATGCAGGCCTCCACACCCCAGCCCCCCTCTCCCCTACTCAATCTTTTATGTACTGAAGGCATATTCTCTCCTCCGATATTGGTCGCTAATGAGTAGATCTGTTGCTATCATTTCATTTGGATTTCATTCAGACGAAAATCCCAGCTCTGAAGCACTCCTGCATGACTTTTGTACGTGTGAATATGTATGTGTATTTGTGTGTGTGTGTGTGTGTGTGTGTGTGTGTGTGTACGTGCGTGCGTGTGCATGCCCACATTTTACTGCAAAAGTTGACTTCAGATGCACTGTGTCTTTTCTAAATGTGAAAATATCATTATTACAGAATCAGAATCCAAGGCTTTGGTAGTGAAGAACTGTGGACAGAGATTTAAGCACCGCGATCACAGTCTGTGACCATAACGTGTCCAATGCCACAGAACCATGTACAAACTTCTGACTTTTAACCTTTTTTTTTAAACTCCTGCCAACACCTGAAATTTTGAGAAGTGCGTGCTGCTCCTGCCTGCTCGTGAGTGGATTTTTTACCTGGTTGGCAGTGATTAATGTAGACGAGCATCATGTCCAGAGCAGTTTAAGCATGCAGATGAGAGCAGCAGCACAGCAGCGGAATTGAAGTGGGGGGGGGGGGGACAAACAGAGGTAGTTTGGTGATTTAAAGGTAAATTTACAGTGCTATTACAATATACAAAAACCAGACACAATTGTAA
>JABJVR010000052.1:3293348-3328870 GCA_025773905.1 Chitala chitala | reverse complement strand
CCCCCCCCCCCCCCCCCCCCGCGCCCCCCCCCCCCCAGTCAGATGTTCGTGTTGTCTTTAAAGGGAAATTTACAGTGCTATGTCAAATTACACAAACCATACCCAAATGTAAACTGACAGCAGGCTGAAGCAGAAAGGAATGATGCAAATTTACAGATGTGTACGGTGCTGAAATGTGACAGGAGGCCCCGTCATTATGGAGAACCCCAAAACCCTGACATTGTGGTCTGAGCATTCACAACAGCCTGTCCATAATCCAAGCTTTTTATTGTTGTTGATTTGGGCATGTTGGTAATGTGGTTTGGTTTATGGTGTCGTGTCACCTGCAGTGACAGGTGAGGTGTGAGGTGCCACAGCTGCCCAGTGCTCTGCCCACGTACGTGTCTGAGACCTTCAGCAGTGCTACCATGCTTGAAAAGGCACATTGGATGTATGCACATAAAAGTGATTATTTCTATGTGGATTTTACAATAAAATACCAATTGCAGTTTTATAGAGCAGTCATTATGTCTTTTTAAACGCTACTTCAAAACTGGCTTGTTGGTTCAGAATGAAGACATGTTTTAACATGATTTCTGCTCCCACAAAATCATTGTGGGACTGTTTCAGAACATTGACACAGTTAAAATATATATTTTTATAAATCATAAACTACATATCAAGATTTTATACATGTTTAAGGATGTTATTATTATCTAATGCATTATTTTTATTTAGTGTGAATACTTAAACTGTGTTGACTTGGGAAAACATCCAGGGCATCTGATGAACAAATGAGGGGAACAGCTACTGTTTTAACATCTCCAATTGGCCAAAAATAAACAGTTTTTAAGTTGGAGAGGGCACGTAGAACATGTGTGCAAAGGACAGGAAAAAAAAGTGTGTGAAACGCCTGTCACGTGTATGTAAACATACCAGATTATCGAAATGCATTGTGTTTACTGTGCCCCTTGGCTGTTATGGAAATGACAGAGCTTAATTGGCAGCTGTGAGCAATAGCACCTGCAAACAGCCCCAGTCCTGTTCCTGTGGCCTGGCTACATGCCTGCTTTATGTTTTAAATAAAGACTGCTCATTGGGCCGGAAAAAGGCTCAGAGAAAGGGGGAGGGGGATTGAGAGAGGATGATTGATGATTGCCTGTCAGCCTCGACCCGGTTCTCATAGCTCAGCCGCTGGGCGCGCAACAAAGTGGCCCCTGTCTGGCCTCGCTGTGTCGGCACCCCAGGCCCGCCATACCCAGTCCCTGCGTCTCCATGCAAAGGCTGCTCTGAGTTTGCACGCCTCTCCACAGCATAGGTATAACAGGTGGGGGGGCTTGCATTGCAGGGAGACAAGTAAATGCAGCCGCATTAAACCCCTTGGCAAAGCCTTCTGCTACAGGAAGCAGTTTCAGGAAAGACCTCATATTGTCCTCCTCCTTAACTACACACCTAGTCAAGAAAAGCAAAAAATCAATGACTGTCAATAAGAGTAGCTTGGCAAAAAGAAAAATAAATTAAAGATTTTTTTATGTTTGTTTCTGCCTTCAAAGCGAAGGACCAACCTGATGTGTTGCGAACGTTTGTCTGTCATTGCCAGCTACACAAAAAAATCACAATGCAGTACGAACAATGGCGCTGAAATTCTGTTTTGTAATTTGCCAAGCGTTTTGTTCTTGTTCTCCTTGTCTTTGAACTTCTCGTTGTTCTTCTGTGCTCCCTCCTACACAGGGTGATTGAAGCCCCTTGGTCTGTGACTGCCGTGCCATGTCTGTGCCACACCGTGCTCTGTGCCATAAATTAATTAACACCACACTGACTTATCTACAAAGCCTAAATAGTATGTGTATACCACAAGGGTATTTGAGTGCAGGTGTGTGCATGTGCATGCCTGTCCGTGTGTCTCGATGAAATTCCAGTAGCTTTTCCAGGTCGCTGTTCATTAGCTAAAGTCTGCAGCGGCTGTGTAACTGTTATGACTGCTTCATGCCGGGACGAAAATGCCTTTATGCCCAGTGGGGGGGAGGGGGGGGGGGCGACATTGACGGACTGTGACGAGCAGTGGAATTTCCCCCCACCCCGACGCCCGCTGATCAAGGGAGTCATGATTTAGCGATGATTTTGTGTTAGGCCCAGCGGCACTGACAGGTTAATTTCCCTCCCGGCAGGGTTGGACCTGTATGGGATGTTCAGGGAGGCTCGAGCCCATCTCAGGGAGACTAAATCAGCTCCTCAGCGCCCCTCATCCCCAGCATATTCGGGACACTCAAATTCTCAAACAGCCATACCATAACAGAGATTTGAAAAAAGTGGAAAGTTAAGTGGATTACAATGATTTCTCAATACTGATGTAATGCTGCACTTTTAATATTATTACTGTCTGTCCTTCTATTTTTTGTTTAATTTTCCCAGACTGTGGTATTTCTCCTATATTATGCGTATGCTACAATATCCTGGATTGCCAGTGATTTTCTTGGAACTTTTTTGTAGACAAACTGCAGTGTGTGGATTGTCTGAGAATTTCATTGCTCTGACAGGAGAATGAGGACTAATTCAAAGATGTGCAGTGCCTGTGTAACGAGTGCTCTCTTTTTTACAGTTTAATTCAACGACACGCCAAAGGGATTTTGGGTTCCCCCGTCCCTCTTTTAAATTTCAGGTTCCTTCAAATCACATCAAACACAAATAGAAACTGTTACACCGTGGTGCTTACTATTGGTACTGAAAGTTAAATCGTAGGAGGTTTGAGTTAATTTCCACCCTGAATCTGCTCTGATCTCCTGTGTCCACGTGCTACATAGCTCTGTGTTCTCTTTAACATGGTAAATAAAAAATAAA
This sequence comes from Chitala chitala, assembly GCA_025773905.1. Lineage (NCBI taxonomy): Eukaryota > Metazoa > Chordata > Actinopteri > Osteoglossiformes > Notopteridae > Chitala > Chitala chitala. The sequence continues at coordinate 3,326,053 of JABJVR010000052.1, read as the reverse complement.
CACACTCAGGCCTATGATTCGTCCCGCATCCATTTTCCAATGGGGGGTGTAGGTTATTGTCTCTGTTTCTTCAGTTGGCACCAGTGGGTGCCCCGGGGAAGCCGGGCAGTCCGGTTCACTGCCAGGGAGGCCAACACAACCGGCGACTGTTCCTGGCCCAAACAGGCCCATCTTCGGGTTTCCTGCTCCATGACTCCTCCGAGCTGTTGGGCCAGCTTCCAGTTGGCACGTTCGTTATGCTAGCACTACGCTGTGGTGAGTAACGGGGCCCGCGCCGTCTGAGGGCGTGTCTCCCAGCTTAGTTCTCTGAGAGGAAAGCAAAATGTTAGAGCCGCGCAGGGCACTCTCGTGACCTCGCCCATGGAACCGTATTTATATTCACAAAGTGCGTTAGAAGAGATTCGCTTTTAAGGAAACAGAACTAGAGATGAGAGTTTGCCAAGTACTTTCCTCCTGTTTCCAAAGGTTTTTCTTGCTATATTAAGTAATGGTTCTTTATTGCAACAACTGAACAAAAAAACACAATATTGTAAGTGCAATGACACTAATTAAATCATTGTAACAAGCTTTAAAAAAAACATTTTTAAAATATGGTAATATATAGTAAGGCATGAAGCAAAATTTTCAGAATTAAGACAAAACATAGCATACAGGACAGCAACTATTACATACTGCAGATGAAATGGAAAACAGGTAGATGAACTACGAAGACAGTTATATGTATAGCAGATAAAGGTAATTTTACAATCACAGTCTAACATTAAAAACAGGTATCCGAACTACAGTGACAGATACATGTGTTGTACATAAAATAATTTATTGTTTAAAGTATAAAAACAGGTATAGGGTCTACACTGACAGTTGCTTTTAGTTTTGGGCTTCAGTATTTCTTTCTAATCCCCTCACAGAGTTACAATACTGACATCTAGTGTATGTGCTGTTGCTTGTTCCTGAGAACCATGGTAGCTGGGGGGAGGGGGGTTAGAGGTTAAGCCTCTTTAGAGCAGGGTGTGTCTCTTAGGGTCAGATTCTGGGCCATGCTCTAGTCCATGCCAACTGCGTCACCTGGTGTCGCTGTCTGGTGTTTACTGGACATGCGTTAATACTGATACAAGTGTTCCGATGGAAGAAAAAAACTCAGTTACCCACCAAAATATATTGCCAGAGGTTACATATCTTTTCTTTCTTTTTTCATTTTGTGGTCTTGTCTAAAAATAAAGATAGGAACTGCAATTTTTCAAGATAAAAAAGAGTGACTAATTTATCATGACATGTTTCCTTTCAGGAACTCTTCGTAATATGGCAATAAGACTGGCTGATTTATGGCTCAACAAAACAGTTTGCACAGAGCTATTCATGCCTTGGTTTGATATATGCCTGTTTAATGGAATAATTTCCTTATTTATGTGTATCGTGAAACCCACAAAATAAACTCCATTCAGATAAGTCATGAGCTGTTGGCACTGAATGGCTGGAAAATTTAGGGAACCAACAGACAGAGCTTGTGATCACCGTTCAGAAGCTCTCAGTGTAGTTTGCGAATGCCTTAATCATTTTGATGTAGATTTAATTTTGTAACGTCTTTGTTGGCAAGGCTCTAAACATGCTCAGGCTCACATGTGCATCTCAACTTAACTGATGGTGAGGAGATTTTCTTTTTCTGCTTTCCACACGTTGAAGTTTGTCTAGGAACACGCCGGTGGTATGTTATGCTGGGATGTCAGAGAGCTCCACGTCTGTAACATCGACTCCTTCAGAATGACAAGATTCCGACCGAGCTTGAGGCTAACCATACGCATATGGCAGACAGAACAGAGCATATTTTTTGGAGAGGTTTTTGGTTCAGGACCTGTTAAAGTAAATATGATTAGAAAACATCCTGAGTAATAGCTCATACTAAAAGCTAAATAATTCATGCTCAAGGACAAGAAAAGGCCTATAACATGTGTATTTTCATACATTAATCTGAAAACAAATGGCCAGAAAGCACCAGTCTGAAGGATATGGGGAAAGCCAGGCTGTCTTAATTAATACTGAATCTAACAATGTCCTGTACTTTAAAATAATAGCTGAATAGCTGAGGTTTGGAGTTAGGGAGGTGAGTAGGGGAAGAAATGCTTCCATTATGTACTTAACACATCTAAACTGTGTTATTCGTTTTCACTGTGTAACCCATCCAGTGGTAGGATGGATCAGATGCCCTTGGACAGCTCTGTGACAACCACCAGGGACTGCAACCAAAGACACCATGCAGGGAGGCTGCAGGATTGTGAGCAGGTTCTACAAATGTCTCACAAACTTTCGTGATGGGAGGAGGGGGGTGAAGTGATGCAGGCGATGACAGCTCCTCTCATTGGCCATGTCTTCACCTTGTTTAAAGATAATGTTAATCTCCGCTGTCAGGGTTCTGGGAGGGAGATGTAGAGAGTCACCGACTGCTCCGTCTGTCTTTTTTTCTCGCACATACACATGTAGGCTATTACGGCTGTGGGTTTGGTACTGCTAAACTCGCCATTCGGATCATCTCAGCACTGTTTGTTTTAACTGCACCTGGCAAATAGGAGTTGAACTTCTGGGATCTGACTCCTCTCCCAGTGTGTACTCTGGGATTTGTGTCTTGTCACCATGTCTCATCATGATAACCCCATGGAAGGGACCTGCTGATCTTCTTGCCTCACAAGCCTTGCCCCAGGAAAATGTGTGCCAATGGTCGCTCCAGAAAGTAGCATCCATGCCAAATATTGGCAAGAACAGATAGGAGTAAGGTAGTACTACTGCTGGAGCCTAGTGGAGCTCCGGGTCCTCAATAGCTACCCCTCACCAAATCAAAGGTTTTAATAAGGGTCATATGAGTTCAGGTGACCATCAGGGTTTCAACAACTCACAGGGTTTATATATCTGCAGCTCCTAGCCAGTTAGTTAGAAGTGAAAATGCCTTTCAGATGAGAGGTTAAACATCTTCAAGATTTCCAACTAGTGGTACCAGATACCACTGAACAACACTTAAGATAACTGTGGCATGTATGATTGAGAATCTTGATACACACGACCAGCTGCATGATTTCAATACCTCCTGGAGGGAAACGTCTCATTTAAAAAATGTTTCTGGACTCCTGTTTTCCATAGCTGGGATTGTGTGACATACCCCCTCACCTACATGGCTGTAACAGCTTTTGGAATGGTTTGAAAACATCTGACATGAACAATCTTTCAAAACCCTCTATTAGACCAGCAGAGTTTTGAAAATGTTACAGTTTTGCAAGTAAATCAGAAGATCATCATTACACACAGGCAAAAAAGTAGTGGCAGAGAGTGAGAAAGGTATGAATATTTCATCAAACCCATGATTGCCATGCAGGCTGAATGCACTTCAAGTCATTGCTATACGGTGGTTTTAGCCTTTCTTAATGGAGCACTTTAGCAAGACGTCTTTTCATCCATCATTAACCTGCGGCTGAGAGGACTGCGGGCTGACTGGCTCTGATTTACCTGAGGGGTTCAAGTTCCACTGCGTGTTCAGTTGTGCTGACACCTGTTGTCACACTTACAGACAGTGACATTTCTTTTGATTTATCATCAAAGATATTATCCTGGTATCCCATATGCAGGCATTTGTCTATGGAATAAGTGCATATCCAAGTGTACGTCCAGCATTCTGTCATTCCACATTAACAGTATAAGCAGCAGCTGCAGATTAACTATTTTGTATAGGCTGGATGCAGACTCAAGGTTTATTACTAACTTATGTAATATTACCTGAACACTACAGATGTGCTGCAAATCAACTGAAAGCAACCCTGCTAAATGCAAGGCTATAGGTACATGATATGAACAGGACTTAGGGAGAAGTCAGCTTTGGAGAGGTCACTTTGATACCTGTCACACAGCGTGGTGGTGCTGCTTGACATTAAAGACACAGTTGGATGCACATAAAATCAGTTTACACCTTACCATGTTTTTTGGGAAAACAAAAGATACTGCCACATAGTAGGAAACTCATATGTGAAGTTATACAGTTGACAAGCACCAAAGGCAAAAATAAAATTAAAAATCCAACTACGACGTCCTGTTGAAGTGAACTCACAAACGAAGAATGTGGCATAGCGTGGTGAGCCGAAATAGTCCTCTGCTGAATACCAAACATTGTGCAGAAGATAATTCCCCCATTATCCTTCAAGATAACACAGATAAATGTTAGCTTAACCTTTCCAAGCCATCTACTGCGTTTTTTCCCCTCTCCTTTTCGTTTGTGGATGGAAACTCGATACTTCTGCTGCGTCTGTTTTTACCTGGTTGTCACAGCAACTCCAAAACATGAAAGCCATTGAATGGCATTCCAGCAAGTCATCAGTCACTCTTGACAAAAGGGTGACTGTTGTGGTACGGCCGTCATAGAGAGTAAGCAGCCTGGGCAGGCTGCGATGCTGGCCCAAGGGCACGTATGAGCTTCTGTCATTGGAGCTAAGCCTTATTTAACATTAGTTGCCATAGATAATGTTTAAAGTAAAGATTAGTCCACTGTGAGCCTGGAGGAAGAGGCTGTAACTAATTGATTCCAGAATAACTAAAAGTCACGTTACGTCACAGTCTGCATGCTGTCGCCAGTAATGGGAGTGAAATGTGCAGGATTTGTAGGTTCTTTCCTGTATGGGGGGAAGCCCTCTCCAGTGTAGGTAATAAGAGTTCCCATAATCCCCTGATTTGCATACATAAATGTTAATGAAGCATGCAGGAAGTGAGCCTGCTGCCAAAATATCCCATAGTGCCAGAATCCCAGTTTTTGAGTCTGGTTCAGATTTGCACTCTATGTTCATTCATGGCAGAGTCTTAGGGTTCAAAGGACGGTCCCGCAGGGAGGTGGGATTACGACATGAGGGAAACTTTCCTAAACCAAACCGTCAGTCCATTATGTGGCTCATTGGTGATGAAAAGTGAGTAACTCTGGCAAGCTGGAAGAATGAATTTAATGATTTCAAAAACCACTTTTTTACAAGACCATGTGACTTTCTTTTCATCCACTTGTTGTGTTTGAGTTTAAAGGTATTTCCTTACGGTGTAAATTGTAAGTCTATTTCTTTGCTGTTTAAGAAGGTAGTGGTATGCATCAGTGGGTTTAAAAACAATGTGATTTGTTTTGGTTGACTATGGTAACCATCGTATATGGAATGAGTTTATCATTTATTGTCACTGAAGGTGGCTAATCAGTTTTCTCCGTGTAAAATGTTTTAAAATGTTTTTCTCCACCCTCTCCAAATTCCATCCCTCCCTCATCTTTCAGCCTCCTATAATTTGGGTTGCCTCTCTGCTCTGATGTTTGGTTCGACTTGTGAAACCTGTTGACGGGGAATGAGGTGACTTGGGGGTAAGGAGGAAGCGGAGGTGGAACATTAGAGCCAAAGAGGGAACAGAGTTTACCGCCTCTTTGACAATGACCAACTTTGTCTTTGTGGAATCATTTCATCCCATCAGTGCTAATGGTTTCCTCACAGAGCTCCCTTCTCCCTCTACCTGCCTGAGGTGCTAATCCAGTCCAGGCCAAGCATATTTGTACACCACTATGTCTGTAATTTTAAAGATACCTGCCCGAGGGAGGCTACACTTTTTTTCCCCCCAGTTTCTAGTTTCCCTGATTTACCGTAAGCAATATGTTACGGCTTCCTTATTTTCTCCTGTGGGAGGGCTGCTGACAGTAAATCTCTATTACCAATATTCCTCCATATGGTTGCATGAAAATTTTATTGCACAGAGCCTGAGGCTGAAGGTCGCAACTGAGGAGCTGTAGTTAACTGCAGCACTTTTTGGAGGGGGGGGTGGCTTACATCTGGTCTTCTGGGTTAAACTGGCATTGCTGACTTCAGGAGCCAATGGAAGGGTGATGGAGAGGGATTTCAAGGGGCATTTTGGGGGTGGGGTTGCAGTACTCATAGTTGGCATTTTCCTCCACATTGTGTTGCCGTCCATTCCCTAGATGGTAGCTTTGACAGTTGAGGTGATGTCAGGGAACAGAGGACTCTGGGAGACACTCCTTTACAGCCATCATTCTGCAATGTAATCATTGTTTTCTAGCTGCTAGAGGTCCCTTCCTGGGCTCCAAACAATATAACAACTAGAAATGATTTTGATGTTTTTTTTTACATTGCATATTGTATATCACATGGTGCCTCTTCAGTGCTCATTTCTTTTTATGTCACCAGTTTTGTTTTGCTGTTGAAAAACAAGCTGTAAACAGTAACATGTCTTTAGTTAAAATTTAGCATTGTGTAGTGTAAGATATGAGCTTGCACTGTTGCAGGTTTATGTACACTATCCAGTCAAAACATTTTAACCACCCCCCAGTAGAACTAGTACAAAAACTGGCATCTCCCAGCACATTTGTAAGGGTACAAATGGGATATAAAAGAACAGGGGCATGCTGACCAGGAGCAATTGTGAGTCAAAATACTGAAAATTTATATTGGTAATGGATGGGAAAGTGGTGCTGCGTAAATATCCCGGCAGTCAGGACAAGACTACATTTAGTCCCCCAAGAGGGAGACATGAGTCTTTAGCTCAGTGGGCTAATCATCTTGTCTGGTAACTCTGTGTGGGGTGTGAATTCAATCCCTGGTCACCCCTGTGTCATGGGACATGGGAAACTTCTGCAGTAAGTGTGCTAATTGTTGGATGCCCACAGCACATTAATGCACATGGGCAATGTTGCTATCCCAACTTATAAGGGTCTGCAGTTGTGCAACAGCTGACCATAGATGTTAATCAAGGCACTTTGTCTGAGACATCAATGCAGGTGTCTGAGACCACTGTCCAACAAACCCTGCTCTTAATGGATCATCAGAGTAGACATTCATGCAAGGTTCCCATGTTTATGGGCAGACGTCTCAAAATTTGCCTCTGAACAAAGTGGACCATCCATGATTAGAAGATAATTGCCTTTTTCTATGAATCATGTTTCCAGATGTGCTGAGTGGATGGTTGGTGAAGACTGCAGTGGGGAATGGCCAAAATGCATCACCCACAGCTTGGTAGTCCAGCAGAGACAGGCAGGCGGTGGTAGTGTACTGGTGCGGTGAATGTTTTCCTGGAAAACGTTGGGAGAGCTCATCCCTCTTGATCATACCCTGAACGCTCCAGGCTGCCTGTCCATCCTTGAGAACCAAGCCCACGCTTTCATGATGACTGCCTACCCTGATGGCACGAGTTGGTTCCAGTAAGATAAAGCCCCTGTTGTCAATCTCTTTGTAAACCTTGCCATACAAGGACATGATGACGTCCAGGTAGTTGAACTGGTGGACTGTCTTCAACTCTGACTCACCAATGTCGAGTTGAGGAAGGTGGTAATGAAGTGCAGGCTGGTGAAGACCTATCTTCTTCAAGCTAACTTCTATCATGAAGAGCATAGCACTCTCTGCATAGCAGGATGTTATGCGCTGCAAAGCTGCCACCATGTGGGAAACAAGGGCAGCATCATTGGTGAAGAGTAGCTCTCATATGAGTTTCTCTGCTATCTTGGTGTGGGCCTTTAATCACCTCAAGTGGAACGAGCTGCCACTGGTGCAGTTTTAGATGTAGATGTCCTCGTCACCAGGGTGTACCGTGGCCCTTTGGAGCATCATGCTGAAGAAGATCATATGGAGAGTCTGCATACAGACAAAGCCTTGTTTTACACTGTTGCCTATTCAAAAGGACTCTGACAGGACATCTAACTTGGCCACTGTGGTCTTAATTTATCGAGATGATCATGGTGAGGAACTTTGGTGTACATCCTAGTCCTAGTCACTCCATGATTTGTGTGTACCACAGATACAGTAACAATTTAGTGTCTGTGGTACACACAGTGCTTGAAAGATATGACAGCTGAACAAACAAATAAAGACAAAGGGTTATTATGTGTGTGCTATTCCTGAATTTATGTGGAGTTTATTCTTGTGTTCTTGTCTCTCTTGTATTGAATGCATTTGAATGCCAAGTCATAGTGAAAGACAGACAACATAGAGAAGGAAAACAAGTAGACGGATATCACGTATGAGACACATCACTGTAATTCAAAACAGCCTAATCAATCGGCCATATCGCTGGCCTGAAAATGAGAGCAGCGGGTACTGAAAACAAAAAAACACCATGAAAGATGCATGTAATTAGCAGATCCAGCATCTCCAGGCGTCCTTGCTCTTAGTCTTCGCCACCACTTGGAAACCAAACCGCATGACACATGTCCAGACTTTTCCCGTAATGCTGACTGGCCTGTGCTTGTGTCACAGAAACTTTCAGCAGCCATTGTCCTGGAGTCACGTGAAACACGTTATTCCCAGTTCAGTTCCCAGAGGATGGTTATGGCTCTTTTCATAATGTCACTGAAAGTAATTTTCTGATGAGGTGAGAAGTTGAACAGTAGCATGCATACATGTATGTATGTTTTAAGAAAAACATTTCTTATATTTTTGAAAAAACAGAAGTTAGGTATATGAAAGCAAAGCGTTATAAACAAATATCTTGTTTGGAGTTTAGTTTTCTAAAGCAAAGCTAATGTTGTGTCCCCAAGCATGTGTTTGGAATTTGCTAATTACAAATTAAAAATCCACATGTAAATGAAAAAGACAGAACATCAATGAGTGGAAGTGCCATGTTCGGGAGGTTTTAATGATCAGACAGTTTTAAAAAAGATGCACTTGCACAGGTTAACGTCGTGCGTACATCGGCGGAGCCGTGTTTCTCATGAGCGTCTCTGAGGCGACGCACTCAGCAGGAGTCTGTGAACATGACGTACAGAGCAACACAGAAGCAGCAAGATTCTCCTGGCCTCGATGATGCCAGTGACATAGGAGACATGCCTGCACAGCACCCAATTAAACAAACCACTATCCCATAAAGCCAAGTAACATGTTGACATATTTATATAACCCTGATTGATTTTCATATGCTATCTGGAGACAAACTTGATAACACTATGATGGCAGTGATTAAGGAAATCCCACGCCCAATCCCCACACCCCAAGGGGTGATAGTAGATGATTTAGCTTAAGCATAATGTGGTGTTTTTTACCCACTGATCCCATTCTCTTCCCTGTTGTGTTCAACAGTGTGTTTTATTTAGCACAGATCAATAGGCTGAGAAGACCCTGAGCAGCGACCCGTTGACTTTCCAGAGCAATGACCCCTGGAGCGTACCTCATCAGCCCGCTGGCAGCGGGAGCGAGACGGCCCGCTGCTGGGACGGCGAGCCGGCCGTGAGGCCAGAAAGGTGAGCAGCCTAATCAGAGGACAGGTGCGTAATCGTATCTAACCCGTATGGCCACGAATCAGAGGCAGTGAAACGTTAGCTGCTGCGCTTAATCAGACTCCTGGCAGTATTACCAACTGTCCTCCGCTGTTCTCTTCCTTTCCTCTCCTCCACTTCCCTGTTCCCCTCGATAATACTTAGCTGAGAGGAGGTGGGTGGGGAGCTGGCAGCCTCCACAAAGTTTGTCTCTATACCGTTAAATAGCAGTTGCACCGTTTGCTAACAGAGCTGATGTTGCTTGACTGTCTCTCCCTCTTAATCCCTCTGCCTTTTCCTTTACCATCACACATGCTCTACATACACATTCCATATATACAGGTTTTCATAGATATAATCTGTTTACTTGGATATCTTTCAACTTCCTTTGATCTGAAAAATCCCTCAAGTGTAAATCAGCTCTGACACAGGAGTCTTCAAAAGCAGCTATTTAATGGTCCACCTGACCCTTTTAAATAGGATGTCTGAATGTGTTATTGAGGATATTGTTTCCTATAAACATCTAGAACTCTGGCAATAACAATCGCATCAGGCGAAATGAAGTTATCTGAGAATAGAATTAAACTCCAAATGACCCTCTGCTCAGCCCTACAGAGCTCCATTAATAATTTCTAATCTAATCAGGGAGGATAAATGCACCATTGCTGGCTATGCCAGGCAGCTTGCCAGAGACGGCTCATTCAGACCGGGCTCTTCTCCGGCTACGGACGGGGGGGGCGGGAAAGGAAACATCTTTTCAGTGCAGGGCCACAGCCTGGCTTCCTCTTTTGTTATCTGTTCCTTGGCAAAGTCATGTCCTTGTAACTGATAGACACATTTCTTTGTAAATAACCCTGGGATGACTGATAAAGGCCTGAGAGAACAGGGGAACTGGGTGTAGGAGGAGTCAGGGTTTGGGGGGGGACTGGGGTGGTAGCTGGAAATAGCCAGACATTACTCATCCTGGGATCTTGGGATCCTGAAAAACACTATGTTACCCATCCACTGATAAACCTTTCTTTCCATTTGCCTCTCACGCAGATATGTACTTTTTGCCACATGAGATGAGGGCTTGTCATTACTGTACTTCCTGTGTCAGAAACCAGGATACATCCATTGGTTTCTTCCTGTGGGGCGATGGGTGCTGTGTTAATTTTAAACTTTTTTTTCCTGAAGGAAAGTTGCACTTTTTTTGTCATCTTTAATTTCCTCTTGTAACACATTATAAACTGGTCTATTTAATAATAGTTCAGTTCTCACTTTTTGCCTGACCTACTGCATTTCTGCTTTACTTCCATTACTCCATTGTTGTATAATGATGTGACTGTCCTTTATGCTAAATAAACACGTACTGTATACTAATAGATTATCTAACAAAGACTAACAAAGTAAAAAAATTTTTACATAAACCTTGCTTCTGTTGAAAATTTCAATTTCAAACCTTTCAAAGAACAGACAAAGCAACAGGCTTTTTCCACAATTACTGACACGTGTCTGTCCATGGCAAATGTCCTCCCAGTCTCCGTGGAAACACATCCCACTACTGATACATTTACACTTTAAGTAAAAGATTCAGATTAACCATATGTTAAGGTCTTTCCCATTATCCTCTACAAATGAGGTAAATTCTCAGTGAGAACTGTGTAGCTTCTGGAGAAGTTCAGTTCCTGGCTAGTGCCACCAAAGTTGCCCATGTATTAGTTTATTATCTTGCTGGGTGAATTAATCAGTTAATTTACCACCCAATGAAAGTTGCAACGTAAATTAAATTGTATTTTCCATTGCTGCCCATTGGAGAAAGTGATGGCAAACATGTTCTGTTTTCAAAAGCGAGTAAATCCTTCACAATGGGGATTAATTACGGAATGCTATAATTAAATTTAAACTGTGCATGCATGTGCTCCATTAACATTTCCAGATTGATTCGAGGAGCCAGATGGAAGGACATATTATAGTCTGATCACTTTATTTTTGGAACTGTGAAAAAATAAATCACAATACATGTGAATGCCAACAGCCCCACACGTCATGTCACGGCCTCCTGAGCCCCCAGAGAAAGGTCTGGGGTGGAGGAGGACAAAACGTGGAAGGCCTGGCAGAAATAACAAAGACTGGTATTTATTTTCGTTTCACTCAAAACAAGCCTGTCTTTCCACCGCAACATGTGTTTTTAAAAGGATTACTTGCAGTATGGGAGCAAAACCGAGAGTAGGCGAGAGAGTGAGTGAATGGGCAGAGCAATTAACAAGGAGTGGAAATTATTAAGTCAATTTAGTACAATGGGAAAAATGAGCTGTTCAAAAGCAGCATTTAAATTGTTGCAATAATAACCCTTTTCCTGTGCAAAGTTACTTAATGGAAAGAATTACATCTGTAGCACATTTCTATTTTAAAAATAAAGATGCCTAAAGATAAAGGGATTGCGGACCGAAGCCTGAGACACTGTCTTGGGCCACATTTCTCTTCCACTGTGTGTCTTTTGCCTACTTCTCCTTGTCGAGGGCATGCGGCCGATTTCCTGTCTGGTTTCACATGTGCGGCAGAGCAGAACATGCCTTGGCATGGTCTCTGGCTTGCTGGTGTGAGCAACCATTGTGCTAAGAGGTTGTAGAAGCCCCCCCCCCACACTCCACCAGCCCTCTAGTTTTCAGTGAGAGGAAAGAGAGAAGCCAGTGCACCTATCAAGCACTCATAGGTTACACATGTCCCAGCTGGCGGCCTTAACTGGAAATAGTTTATAATGGTAGTTATGGTAACAAAAAGAAATGGTTCTGATTGATCCCAAAACATGTCTCTGGAGATTGCAGATATTTTATAAACTTATCCCAGGATGACACACAGTCAGCCACATATAGATATTACCAAAGTGCAGCAACAGGCTAGTTACACCCACCCCTCCCCCAAGATCAGTACCAACCCTGGCACTGGCTGGCTAATAATTTCTGCATGCTCTTGTGTAGCGCCAATTCAAATAGAGAGAAAGAGAGAAAAAGAAAGAAAGAAAGAACAGGGTGGCCTGTTGCATAACACTGCCATAATCATATCTGCAGATGTTGGTCTGCACGCCAGTTTACTCTTCCTAACTCAGACACCCACCCCCTCCCCCAAGCCCTATATTTACAGAAGCCTCATATAGAAATTGTCTGTCTTTTGGTTTATAGGTACAATTAGAAGGCTCTTGTTAAATCTGACCACGGGTGGGAACATTGAGCTGTTGACACTTCTCACTCTTACGTAGGGCACTATTAATGTGAATAACAGTGCTGTTTTGCAAACCTGCTGTCCCAGCAGGACAGGGAGATCGCTCTGTATGCTGCAGCCGTCTCCTGGGTGATGGACACTCTCTGGTACCAGCAGTCACAATTGAGCCAATGTTGATCGCTGCCCTTTTTTCAGCCATTTGCAACTTTCCCACATTGTTGGACTCCTCTTCTTCTTTCTAGCATTGTTCCTACGCTATGGCAGAGTCCGCTTATGTTGTTAGACTCCTAGAGCATTCAAATTTCACCTATAAAGACAGACATAAAACAGCAACACTGTTATTGGCATGTTGATTACTTAGGACTTTTCTGCACTTCCAATACTGGACATTCTCAGACAGTCTCGCTTTGTTTCTTGCTATATTTTTTCCCTGCACATTTTATTATGAAACAGCATGTCATCGCTTAGAACCAGGATATTTGATTATATCTCTACGATTAAGAGCAATCAACATTCACAACTTTTTCCTCATGTATGTACACACACACAGATTTTTTTTAGCCTGTCTGTTGTGCTCATAGTTGACGGTTTTCTTTCCGTCTGGAGAAATTAAAGGCAGGAGCAACAAACTCGCCCCTGGCCCTCTCTTTACCTCCTTCTCAAGTGATTGCTCCTTGCAGAGCAAATGATCTGACCTTTACTGGAATTGAGGAGAGCTACATCTAAGCCCCTTACGAAAGGCAGTGCGCTAAAGGTCCTGACCTTCTTGGGTTTCAGTGCACAGCCTCCTCTCTCTGTGAGTGTCACCAGGCTGGACTGCAGCACTACTAAGCCAGGTTATTGGCTTTTCTTCCCCCATCCTCTTCATCACTATCCACAGTACATGTGCAGTCTTGACTTCAGGTATATTGCTGTCCTGTACTTCTAGATTAAATCACTTTGTGCACCACATTTTTTAACAATCATGGATGCCCCTTTAAAAAAAAAAACACTAACTTTTCTTTTTTCCTACCTGCATGTTAGACACACAAGTAACCTTTACAAAGAGTGAAGTAGAGCAAGAAATAAATCAGTGCTGTGACCTGAAAGAAAGTTGAAGCCATACTGGTGCCCTGGGTACATTGAGAAGGGGGGGCTGGAGGAGGTTCTGTCAGACAGTCACCCATACCATCCTGCTCTGCAATGCCCATGACATTGTGATGCGCCAGTAGAAATGCTGCTGGTAGCCTGCGTTAGTTTGTTCACTGTATCTGTCCTTAGCTTCAGTTTAGCATTTCATCCATCCATCCATCCATCCATCCATCCATCCATCCATTACCCAGAGATTTATTCTCTTCATGGCCAAACCACTTTACCAAAAAAAAGTGACAGGTTTTCTAGCACCTACAGCAAAGTTTACAAAATTCACTCCTCATACTTAGCAGAGTTTCATTTAAACAGCAAGCAAACTCAGATGACCATAAACAGTTGTCCGATGCATGGCACAAGTGCAGAGAAATTTCACCAGGCAGGTTTAGTAGGTCGCACCACTCTGTGGCACACATGGTAAGGTGAAAGGAATGTCACTGAAGATAACTGAATGTTAAGTCCTGTTCCTCCATAATGTGTAAACATTCCCTGCATACAGTACATTGCATTCATACTTGTTAAAGGGCATTCACCAGCTGATGCCACAGTTTGAATCACCTGAATACACAAGTCTTCCGCCTACCTAAATTCAAGTGTCAGCCAGTTGCGAACAGCACTATAATATATGTGGCATAATGTCGTTATCCAATCATGGGATTGATTTTGTACTGCTGTAAGAGTAATACATTTAGGACCATCTTCCTTATTGACTCCCACTGCCGGACTGTGCTTCCATGTATAATTGCATTACAGAATCAAAGGCCCCCGGCTTTATTTCCATGGGGCCAGGATGACAGATTCACCGCCACGTCTGGCAGCTGGAGAAGGGCAGGCAAAGGGGCTCGGCACAGCGGCCGAACACGTGCTGATTGCTGCAGGACCGACTTAATTACGGCCTCTTTATCGTATTTGGCCAGGGCATCGGAAGAGGAAGCGACGGCTGGAGCAGGCAACAGCAGAGAGCGAGGCCAAACCACAGCAAACGGGATGCGCTTGGTCTTACAGGACGAGCTGTGCTGGTCTTCAGAAAAACGTCGAACGTTTAAACAGGCCGAATACTACATGGAGGTCGCTGTGCGAGGCCCTTCCAAAGCACGTACACTTCCACATGGGAGGCATTTTCCTGATTTGTAATGTGCTGTTCCAATACAATGAAACATTAGCCATAATTACAAGTGTTCCAAAAGTGTCCAAAGGGCAATAAGGCCACTTCCTTAGCTGTCTTTGCATAAGTCCATCACAAAAAAACTGTGTTAAAGGACATGAGACACAAAGGCATGATGCTGAAAGTCAGCAGTTCCTCTTGGCTTCATACGTCATCAACCATATTCTTTACCCTTCTTGTCATTCTGTGTAAGAGGTCAGTGCGAAGATGCTGTTATTCTTGATGTGTCCCTTCCAGACCTCATCCTAGACCTCTGCTCCCTGTAAAACCCGAGGCACTCTGTCTTCCTGACTGAGAGCACAGCACAGAAAAGCATCGTTCTCTGAAAGACACTTCCCCCCAGGCTGAATGTAGTACTTACGACTTTGGCTGCAGTTGGTCATGGGCCAAAAAAGTCATGATGGAAACATCTAAGCATAAAACAATATGGTCAGTCTGGGATTATTTTTATTGCTGTGGCTCTTCAAAAACCCTGTGTCTGTTTGATAGAGTCTTTTCCCTGACACTGCACAATACATTCTGTATCTTAAAATGGTGACTAACATTCCATATTGCTCATGAGCTTGAATTTACTCAGCTGTGTGATCTTGGCATATACAGATACCCGATGCTGATATTCATATCTTAAATTACATATTATATATACTTTGTATGGAGGAGATGCTTTAATGATCTATGTATAGACAGTTATCATTCAAAACTAATGGATAATACCTAATGTATCGGGGACAGCATCTATTAAATCCATTACACATGCAGTAGCCAAAGGATATAAGCTGACTGTAAAGAAAGTTTGAAGCTTTAAAGTCAAGACTTTATTTGCGGGGGAGGAAGTTTAAAGTCTGACACATGTTTTTAGTAAGGATCACTGTTACCTTCTGATTACTCAGGCCCAGACATGCACGTTTCTCATGCAGCAACTTGATACAGGCTGAGCATGACCGCCATACTGAGGCAGAGAGGTGAAAGGTCAAAGGTCAACTCAAATTTTGTGCACACTGCATTAGCTAGGCCTCACCTGAAATCCACTGATGCTTCCCCCAGGTCCCCATCCCGCTCCTGATTTATGGAGGCGTTCACTGCAACACGTACTCACAGGGAGACATGTACAGCACTGGGCTGAACATAAATCACCAGTCATGCAAACAACTTGACTGCTATGAATTTTGAAAATTAATATTGTGCTGCACTATAAAATACAGACTTCAAAAAGCATAATATTTTGTTGTAAAATGTGGGGGAAACACATTTTGCAACAGCAATCCACACCTAAGAACCCCCCTCCTCACACACACACACACACGCATGCACACACAAACCCATACATACACACGCACACTACTCTTCAACTAGAACGAATTGCATTAAAAAAAAAGCATAATGCGATCCAGTGAACTTTCAAGTCTGGGGGGGGGGGTTACTTGAGGTCACTTTTATCTATAAACATTTTAAATGTCTATGAAAAGGAACGTTTTTATATAGTGTACAGAAATCCTTTGGAAGGTCTGAGAAAACAGCTTGAAAGGTTTTCAGAGATGAACATTAAGATATATGAGATTGAAAGGGAAGCAATGCTTTTTCCACACACTCAGATGATGGATCCACCAGATGGTGGTTCTGTGTTCGAATTCTGGCAGACTATGGCCAGCAGCGTGCCATTCTGATTGAGGCGCAGGTGTATCGCCAAGAAGGGATCCTTTTATGGCTCCTGAATAGGGGTGGGGGGGTGGGGTGCCTCTAGCTGTGCACTCTGTGGCTGGCCATTAATATAATTAAATTCCACTAAAAACTTTCCCTTTGAAACAAATTAATTAAGATGCTATTATTTAGTCATTGAGAGGTTAATGACCATCATTAGAAACAAAGGCAACATCCACTATCATTAGCCAAACTTGGTTATTTTGTCAATTTTGGTTATTTACTGGATGTAAGATTAATGAGGGTTCATACTGCCCTGGACACTAATTAGCTTTAAAAACATAACACCATCAATCACCAGTTCTGATTGCTGTAGCAATATGACACAGCTCTTCTGTCTGGGGAGGGTTTTGCAGAAAGGTTCAGATCTTGAAAGAGCAAAACCCAATTTATTACAGTATATGAGGCTTTCATTTACCTTACAAATGCCACACAGGCGCGTCTCCATGCCCATGTTTGTGGATGTTTGCCAGCAACATGTTAATCTGTGCAGGGTGTGATTTAGATTACAAATGGTCACAGTTTTAGACAAATTAAATTGTGTGGTACCTGCCTTAGAGAGAAATATACCAAAAACAAAAACACTTAATGATTGATGATGTTTATGTCTACATTTTCTGTTTTTCTTTTTTTTTATTTGCTCATATTTGCTATATATATGTATGAGTGTGTGTGTGTGTGTGTGAACTGGTATGTGTTACATGCCAGTACCACCGGACCATCGGGCACATGTCAGGCTATATGACCTGTATATATGTGCACTGTGGGAAAAACCCAAGACTGCATGTGGAGTTTATTCAAAGTGACACATAGAGCCAGAACCGAACCTACAAGCCCAGAGGCTTGAGGTAATGTTACTGACGTCACCCACTAAGCCATTATGCTACCAGTGTATAAAAAATGTCACTAAAATCTCTGCTACTTTATCTCTATAGTGATCAAATAATCCATCCATGCTTTTCCCAATGGTTCATCCTGTACAGGATTGCAAATCCCCAGGCAGCCCAGGACACAAGGCAGGAGACACCCTGGGCAAGGCAACAACCAGACTTATCAAACAATAAACTACAAAAAATATGCCAGCCCTGATGTATAGGTGGCAATAAATATACAGACTATGAAAATACTTAAGTGAATGTCTAAAATTGGGAAGAGGTACGTGCAGAGTTGAGGGAAAAGGACAGTCCTGGGTGCCAGTTCCCCTTTTTGGACCATCTGATTGGTGCAGTTGGCAGAGACACACAGGCAGACATGAGTGATGGGCCAGTCTGCAGAGGGCATTTAAATGACATTGTAAGGATAACAAAGCTCATTGTCAACCATTTATTCAAGGATACTAATTTACAAGCAGATCATAAACGTTTATTAGTTGTTCTATTTATAACCTTCTGAAATGACCACAGTTTAAAACACATCCCCCTCGTGTCTTTTTGTTTTACGATCTGTATGCATACCTTCGCACAACATGCCTGAAAACATCCCCGCTTCCCAGATCCCGTGTTTGGTAAGCACGCCTGGCAGCCATTGTTCCGCACATGTTCATGATTTAAAGCGCAGAGGTCAATGGCGCTGCTGTATCTTTGAGCCAATAAATCAGGCGTGCTTTTTTACCTTTCTAGGAAATACATGCCCTGAAACAGGCTGCCTTCCACCTGTCTTTGTGGGGTGAGTGTTTTCAGAGGTAAGAAAGAGAAGACCAAGCTCCCACGGATGTACTGTCTTCCAATGTGGAGGCAGATCAAACATCTTGCTGCTGGGACTGCGTGTACCTGTGCACAGGTGGACACACCTCGGTGGGCTGGGTGACATATCCTGTTGCTGTAATAAGCTGCATGTTTCTGTGTACTGCTGGGCCCACCTCTGTGGCACAGGTGAGATGCCCAGTTGTGGGTATAGCATGTATATATGAGAGCTGAGCCCACCTCTGTGTTCCAGGTAAGACATCTTGTTGCTGATGCAATGTGAGCCTGTATACATGTGATCTCACCTCACTTCTGGACCCAGAAATGTGGGGATCTGAAGATTCAGTTGACAACGCAGGGTTTTCTCCAACTTTGGGTGAGTGAAGGACCAGAGAAGAGAAAGAAATAGCACAAGAGGTGCCACCTTCATCCTGGTCAGGAAGTTCCCCTCTGTGCAAGCCCAGAGACACAAACGTCCTTCCAACACTTGATATTCTGTACAGTTGTGACATTTTTCACGTTTGCAGCCGTGTCATCACACTGAGTTTAAATGTGGAACAAGTCCCTTCCGCATGGTTCACTTTACCTATAAAGTAAGCCTCGAGCTTTTGCAGCAAACCCCCCCTCCTCCATGGATCATTCCACTTAAGTGGGGGATAATGTCTCTGACAGTGAGATGCTGTAATATACAGCTACTGCTGCTATCTGGTGGCAGCTACCAGAAGCAGCACTCTAGAGAGGAAGCCTTATCTGACTGTCAGTGGTCAGTTTGTCTCCATCCCCTGGGGACCGAGACTCGTTCATCAGAGGCCAATCAGACACAGCTTGGCTCCAGTCCTCCATACCTTGTTACAGCCATTAGCAGTGAATTTATGACATCAGAACTTAAATGACTGCACATTTTTAAAAGTGAGGTAATTTAAGAATAGGATCCCAGCACCCGGGAAATGTTTGACACATGATCACAGTGATGAAACGCCATCTTGTCAGTGAAAAAATAACACATTAATTAATTTCAGAAAAGTTTGGAAACGCTTCAGTGTCAGGTGACTGCAGGTGTGCCATGAGTTTTCATGCTGCGTGCTCTTATAAATTGAGGAGTCTGTCTTATTTTCTCCTGGCAGCGTGCCCACCACAGTTAATCTCAGAGCACCCTTTAAAATGCATGCCAAGTCCAGTAATTTGTGGCAACTGAGGTGTAACTTTATGAAATAATTATTTTGTAGGCCTCTAGAGAATGTGTCCAGCTTAAAATAAATAAAGATGGGGCTGGGAAAAAGGTTAGGGTCTGCGATGAAATAAGCCTAAGCGCTGTTCCTTAGAAGTGGTGGGGTGGGGGGGTTGGAGATTTACTGTGAATGTACATGTCATGGCACGGGTGGAGAGAGGGCCCCCACTCAGAGCAGCTGCACTGGGCCGGTGCCCTCTCCCCTGGTCTCTCCCGCTCCACCTGCTGAAAAGCAGACAGCAGCCGGGTGACATCTGTCAGCCCCTGCGTGATGGGGTCACGGTGCAGCACAGGAAGAAAGCATGCCATGCGGTCAGCGGCTTCATGCATTTTCATCCAAGCCAGTTGCATAAAAAAGGCCATTCAGATTTACAGCATTGTATTCTTTCTCTGCTGTTATGATCCCTGTTGTCTATAATTAACCTTGGCTTTGTCCTACCACTCCAGTAAAAAAAAAAATCTGAGTCTATGCCTTGAGAGAAATTTACTGTGACTTGTAAAAATCATCCCTGCTTCCTGACACTTGCTTGAGTTCAAAGGCAGGAGCAGCAGAATGGAAAAGCTCCTTGAAATGGTTGCTTTCCAACTGCAGCCGCACAGAAACAGCTGCCAGTGCTGGTTAGTAGGTTTATGATACCTGTAGGCTTAGCCACTCCAAGCTGTTCACTATTAATAGGTTTAAAAAATTGCTTAAAAAGGAATTCACAAGGGGGACCCTTATGGGAAAGAACACATTATATTGCTCCCTATAGCCAAATGTGTTAGCACTACATTTAAGTATTGCGTTTAAACTATAAACCCAGTTTTTCATTTATTAAATCTGATCTGTGATTGCTTCATTTACCCAACTGTGAGACGGTGTTTTACTACAGGTCCATCTGACACAGTTCATCCACAGGAATGTAAGAGCACGTCATCTTGTGTTATGGCATGGTGCTGTCAAATGCCTGGTTTCACCGCAAGCTTGTTCAGACTTCTAAATATAGGGTCGGACACATTACACTCTCACTGCCAGGGTCTATTGAGAGGAAACTAATGACAGGGGCTACAGAAGCCAACAAAATGTGTGAACAAGGCCCTGCCGCCTATAAAAGGACAGGGGGCCTGTGAAAGGTGGGGAACCAGTCCCCTGGAGCAAGACCAGGTGAGAGAGACAAGATAAATGGTTACAGCAGCTGTCATCTGAGGTGCAATCCAATACCTACACTACGCTAAGCTATACAGCACACCGTAGTACAGGGAAGAGAGAACTGCTGCGCTATATACTACACTACTGTACAATATGCTACTCTACGTTATTAAACACTAAACTGCAGCACCAAACTCTATATTATACAACACCATCATACAGCATGCTTCAACATTACATTAGAAGACTGCACCGCACAGTGTCACGATATAAAGTAAAATGTCTTTGTGGATCATACTTTTTCAGTGTATGCTGTTTCTTTGCATGTGCTGCTGTACCAACCTTACTTAAGTAAAGTCAACTTACTGTCACATAAAATAATATATCACTATATATATAAAGTATATAATGACAGCAACAGCAGTGATTATGCTCCTTGACCTTCTTCCCACCTTCGATACTGCTGACGATTTTATTCTTTACGTTTTAGGTTAACCTCTATGCAACCATCCTTAAACGGTTTCCATTCTGTCTAACAAGTCATATTATTATCGTTAAATATGTAATATTTTTGCTGCTTCACAGAACTGAACTAAAACCCCAATGGCCCCTGGTTGTTCTAGCTGAGAGTCCCCATGTAAAATACTATGCCTTGAACTACTGTTATTATTAATTATTATTATTATTACTATTATTATTATTACGAGTACGCAGTAATATTCGGTGTCAGGAGGAGTGCAAGAACAGAAGCAGAGCGTTTGGTAAATATTACGGTTCGATGGAGTTAGCCGTTGGTGTTGTATTTCTACCTTATTAAAACCCCTTGCATTTGTATATGCCTGCAATAATTATTTAACAAAATAACAGTACATCTGGCACACAAGATGTTAACTGTTGGGTCTGAATAGAAAATACAACACTATGTAGGATGGTAAAAAAAGTGTATTTCGTGACGTATCTGCAAATTTAGCAGGCTTACAAAAAATAATGCACCTCTCTATCATTAAATGAAAAAAATATATCTCATTACATAAACCACCAGATAAATGCAAATAATAATGTGGACTCTATTTCGATAAGCTATCGTGCACAGTCGTGTCGCTGTTTTTGTTAGGATAGAGTGCTCGGCGGTTAATTGACTTAGTTTCTGCTAGTTTTATGGTCGTATTTTATTAAAACTTCCATCCACGTTATTTAACAAATAACACTACAACTGGCACAATGAAGAGGTGGAGACACTTTTAGCTGAGAATACCCGCAGACCCTCAAACAAAGACGCATTTTGGGACACATCAGAAAGTTTAGCACACACCGATCTGTTTTATTACATGTACATAATACTACAAACTCTATTTTCACAAGATACTGTATGCAGTCATGTCACCCGTAAGGCGAACATGATATGTGTCATTTTAGATATTTCTCATTCAGTTCTCATGTTGATGCAGAATTGAAGATGTACTTTATACAAATGAGAAACTGTAAATACATGTGGCTTTTTCACAGTTCAAGACACTGAAAAACTAATGTATTTGTAGAGCAAATAAATAAACAGCCAAATTCAGCACCAAATGCTTAGTTTACTATTACTGCGATGCAACAAGCATAATATATGAACACCAATTTAAAAGACAATATATACCATGTTGAATAAGACATTTCACTGTCCATAGACAACAATCCACAAATTCTCAAGTTTATTCAGTTTTGATATATATTTCAAAACCATGACAACAACGTACCAATGTTACATCATAACATTTTTCATACCATGTGATACTTGTCCGCTTTGGGCACATTCACGTCCGCACACTTGCTCTACAGAGTTGTTTGTTTGTGCACACTTGTTGCATGGGCTCATCTCTACAAATGCTGTGGTCACGGACATAACCACAACTCAGGAGCCTGAATGCCCTGTTGTCTTACTTAACACTAAAAGTACCTGTTCTCATCCATGTTCTAATTGTACCCTATATTTACAGAAAAGATTTCAAAGAGTGTGCAGTGCCATGTCATTATATAGTGCACATTACATAACACTGCAGCTGGCTGAATAACTGCATACTATTCAAGATCGTGGATAAAAAAAAAAACACCTGTGAGTAAATATGACCAATAAATGCTGAAGCCAAACAGCGAAGTGAAATATCAGGGGGAGATGCAGACATTACAGCTTCAGGCAATATTGGTTCTGGGTAAACTGTACACAAAGAGAACAGTTATATGAAAGAGAAGAGCCATGGTCCCAGCAGGGAGGCAGATGCCTCTGAGGATTCGGGGGGCTTGAGTCCAGTGCTGACAGATCAGGCTTATTGAAATACCCGCACTGCACACGGACCGCCATTGATGCTCGTAACAGGGCCGGACCTCACAAAGCCGTGGGGAAGAATGGGGTGGCTGTGCCACTGGGCAGACAGTTAGGAAGGTTTTTTTAAGGGGGGGGGGAGATTGGGGTGGTAGGTTGATCTCTAATTTGTCTCGGTTGTATCTGATTCCATTGATGAAAGCAGCACAGGGAAGAGAGAGTTGCTTGTCCGTTTGAAAGCCCCCCCCAGGTAAACCCCCCACTGCCGCCGCCACCACCACCACCATCACTACCATCTCCCAGCAGGCCACGTTGGTGTAACCTGAGCTTTGCATCTCTGCAGACACAGAACCCCTGCCCGTTTCATGTTTAATGAGATAATTCCTCTTAATGGTAAAAGATAACGCTGCTGTCTTTCATGTGAGGTCCCTGTTCTGATTGGTCAGCTCCTGGCAATGATGGTTTGATCTGAGTTCCTCTGTGAAGTGCACTTGGACAAATGACCGCTATATACTGACATTAATCAGATATATTCTTTTGACTTCTTCAAGATGTGGAATCACACTGGCTGTTTAAAGGCAATACTTTCAAACTTTATTCCAACTATAGGCCTCAGCTGGGGGTTTTATGGATTCTCCAAGTAAATTGGACTGTTTTTGGCTGTGATGCAGCATATGAACTATAGAAAACCATTCTCAAAGGTAACCAGTTCACGTAATTACTTGTCCTCAGTGGTTTGTGCTCCCTTGAGTGGGTGGAAGGTATTAGGGCAGTGCTGGTCCGGAGTCCCCACCTCCTTGTATTATGGTTGTTATTTAGTGGTTTATGCAGTATCTGTTTGCCAGGGAACTCTGTCTTGCAATCAAAACTCTAATTTAGTTAATGAACTGGTATAAAGTGTATCACTCAGGAAGGTGCCAAAGGTAAACACAAAAAGAGCTAGGGAAGGAGACTCTTCACAGTGACCAAAGAGTATAGTAAGCATCTGTTACTACGGGGACACCAGGAATGGATGTTTAGAGAAGGCAGACTAAGCTGCAGCAGGTCACTGCCACTAGAAGCCAAGCAAACCGTTATTCCATTACTATGGTAACTGTGACATGTCTTTAATGCATCAAAACTGTATTTAATACACAAGTATATGTAATTTTTAAAAAGCAAGCATCAAAGGTAGCCAGTGAACCAGTGAATCAGGCTGAGTGAAAGCAAAGCAGGGTTTTAATGCTAATACCTGTTGGAGCAAGCATGTACACTCGGCTGCATTCTGAGGTTTTGGGGGGTGGGGGGGTTGTGAATTCCGCACACCACTTGTGTTCGGTGCCTGCTTTTACAAGGGCCTGCCTCATAAAGAAATTCAAGCCCAGTCTGAACAATGGCTCTGCCCTGAGGCTCAAAACAAAGGGCACGTCTGGGCATATTAACGAAGCTGATGAATTTGTGCTACAAGAACACAACAATAAAAGAAATTATAAATTAAAATGAAACGCTAAGTTTATAGCTAACGTAAATGGGGACATAATCACATAAAATACATTTTAACCAATCTGGTCAACCCAAAATTACAACAAAAGGGCGTGGAATACCACATGGCCCCCCCAGAATTACAGCAGTGTCTCTCACATGCAAAGTGAAATGGGAGGCAGTCTGTTTAGTCTGTGATCTTTCTGCATCTCCAACATACAAGAGGAAACAAGTTTCTTTTTTGTGCAGGACCTGACGGAGTAGGTGTTGTAAGGCTATGCGAGACTGCATCATCCTCCACCTTATCTTCCCTGCACCCCTCCGCCTATTATTGATTACACCAATGATGCTTGTTGACAGTGTTTTTCCGCATCCTTGTCTTTGTTGTATGGTGCCCTGAGGAAGTACTACTCTGAGTGAGTGTGTGTGGGTGTGTGTGTGTGTGTGTGGGCCTACTTCTGTCCATCTACAGACCCAAGGTGGGGTGTGGTCAGACCTTCAAGAACATGAATATAATGTAGCATTGCATTTCCAGAGCAGCTTGTCACTTTGCCCCACTGCCCCACCCCAGGTGAAAGCTGAGACTCTCTCTGGGCCCCCTTAGGTTGTGTGTGTGGCTGGTGGGGTGAAATGAATGGTACAGTTTCTCTTGTTATAGAAACCTCACTCCTGAGGCAAAATGAACTCTGAGTTGATTGCTCTTCCAGTATGACTATTAAATCCTAAATGCAAACAAGACAGAGAGCTTGTGAAGACACTGTAGTAAATTATTGTTATTTATGCTGTTTTACACAAAATGGATGTTTCATTTGAATCCAGGGGGAGGAAATACAAATTATTTTATGTACTTTAGTTTAATGGAAGATAAAATAGAGAAAATCCTCGGTACTGTAAATTAGACGATTTTACATGCTAGTGAAAATTCATGATGAATTGTTCCAGCCAGTGTTCCAGTCTGAATTTCAGAGGCAATATTTTCAGACAATATTAATCACATTGTGACCAGTGTTTCTGGGTTTCTGCCAGTGAAACGTAAAACCCACCAAGGTTAATGGCAGTACAACCGGAGATTTATTTTAATTGCTTCATTGTAATTTTAAAAATGTTTTAAGAATGTCTGCTTTGTGGAATAAAAACAGCCCATTATACCACATCTGTACGGAAAACCAAGAGGGGACTCTCATATAATTTTCCCCATGCAGAATTAGTAGTGGTACAGTGACAATACCTATGGTTAAACACAGAGGCAGCTCGGGAGTAAAGTAATTCCTAAAAGGGCGAGAAGGGGTCACCTTGGTGAGGAGATTACAAAGTACACCATTAAATCTTAGTATGAACATTTCATTTGGACAAGGCCCATTTTCCCCCCCTTGACTCAACATTTGTTTTCCTTGCTGTCACTGATACATATGTCAGACAGGCATAAATCATGGTCACTGAGGCGTTTCGAGAGAATAAACAAATTTGCAAATATTTCTGCTCTTAGACTCCCACTGTGTGCGGTGTTTACGGACACGGCGTGTACAGTTTACATGCATGCGAGCCTCACCCAAGACTTTCACGTGTAAACTTATCAGCATTCACTTATTGCAAGTTTTAAACGTTATTTTACATTATCTGCCGAGATATAGTATTTGCACTTATCAGGATTCAGAGTTTTTAACATTGTAAATCAAATACAGATAAATCAAAAAAGACACATCTCTTCAGGGAGCTCCTCAGAACTTAAAACCTCACCTTGTTCATCTAATTTTCCATTCACTCCATTGTTGCAAGGCTGTTTGTTTGTACATGTTTCTCTAGTTTATACAAGACTTGCATTTTATATGTTTATGTTTTTCCTTTTACTTGTATGACTTGTGTCAGTTCCTTGACTTAATCGTGTGCACTTTGATTACAGGGCAGCTCTTACTGTTAGTTAGATTCTCTGACACTGTTTGACCTCGTTTGTGACATGCACGTGTACTATTATTCATTGTGAGTCGCTTTGGACAAAGGCGTCTGCTAAATGAATAAATGTAAATACGAAGTAATATGTTATACTGTTTTGATAGTACATGTGAACATGATATACACACACACACACACACACACACACACACGTGTACCCGCTCACACATATATAGTGTAACTTTTATATAAACGAATGCAATGCAAACTTGTTCTGTGCATGTGATTTTGATGAGTTCATGCACCTTCTCTGGTGCTCTGCTGTATATAATGACCAAACACTGCAGGCTCATGCATTTCTTCAAAGTCTAAACCAGTTGGGGTTTTTTCACATTATGCTGTTTTTTTGTGGTGCATGAGGCTTGCTCTCTGTACCTGTGCACAGGGGGTGTGTTCTCAGTTTTGGGAGCAGTCCACATATGTCCAGTCTTCCTATTATAGTCCATTTACACTGGTTTACACCTTTCCTTCTGTGCAGATATTCACAGGCCAACTGTCCTTCCTTGAAGCCCAACTGTGTGGTGTTGTCCCCCCCCCTCGCCCTCCCAACGCATGATGGGGTGCTGCAATACTCCAAAAGTAGACAGGGCACGCGTTGTCCAGATGGGGAGATGATGACATTATCGCCAATTATTGAAATAACCTCCTGCCACCTGTTTTTGAAGTCTTTCCTGCCAAAATACACCTATAAAACCCCTATTTGACTAATGCTCACAGAAGCCGTCATATAAATGACAATTACTGAATTTTGGTTGTTCATTTAAAGCCATTTGTTTTGCAGATTTCGCTTAGATATGGTGTTGTCGACCTTCAAAAATATTTTTTGCCGTTATTGTTTTTGGTTCACACCAAATAAGACGTGACACTTTCCGTTCCGGTGCATCTCACCCATTCGTGTAACGATGTACAATGATTGCTCTTCCCACATAAACAGATGAGGATCCACGCAGAGCTTTTCACGCCACCGATGAATTTTTCATTCAGGTAAACCCTGAAGTAGACAAGTGGAAATGGCAGAAGCCGTGCAGACTGTGTACCGGAGAGCCGGGCTGACTGGGTCGCCCGCACTGGAGAAAAAGTGAGACACATTGTTACCCCACGTGCTGTCGCTGTGTTCATACAAGGGAACATACACAGATTTCCTTACACGGAGCTGCCAGTTTCCTTTTTATTTATTGCAGCTGAGCCGGGGCTAGAGAGATGCTTTCTTTCCATTAGCAGTTGTTTTTCAGAATTAGGGTTGGGGATTAATGTGGGTGGAAAGCACAAGGCAGGCAGAAGTCTGTGTAATTCTTCAAATATGCACAGAGAACATAGGTCTCCCTGCGTGAGCAACAATCTGCAGGGAACTTCACTGTGAACATGTCAAACAGATCCAGACCCTCAGTGGGCTCTGGAGACACTGGACATGAGCAAAGTGCCATAAATCCACCACTCTATTTGTCTGCCATAAGTGCTACTCTAGAAAGGAGAACAGGGTGCCCCTAATGGCTGGAGGTATGTACCACTTTTGCTGGAGGTATTTCTGTAACTAACACATGGAAGGGCTTTAGGTAGTAACTATATCCATTTGTATTTTGTGCTACAAAAAGCCATCTCTCCACATTGGCTGCAACCCTAATGTCTCCACATGCTTTGTGCTATCAATCACATCTAGCTTTCATCATTATGCCATAGTGTAGTGTCTCCCACATTTGAGTTATTAGATAATGTGAAGACATGTATGAGAAACATGATGAAGCATAAATGAATGGACAAGTACCTGAGGTATTTCGAGAAAGTGAGACGCCTCTGCTTGTTCAGTTGTATACTTTACTGTACACCAGACTACATGAATCACCAAGGTGAGGAGATTTTTGGTGCTTCTGGCAGGTTCTTTGTAAATATTCTATTGTGATAGTACATTTAATACTTCAGGCTTTGTGTTGGTGTGTTTCTACTGCTGTGAAATTAGAAGACAATGTCAATAAACTCTCCTAAATATCAGATGGCTGCTCTTCAGGTAACCACTGTCACGTTGTAGCTCTGATGAATCACCCCTCCCCCAACCCGCCATGTGCTCAGAGGCAGGTAGATCACACAGAAGGTAGCCTGTAAAGGCCAAGGAGAGGGGACAGCTGGCAGGAGACAAAAACACAGGAGAGCGCCAAGAGGCTGCCTTCAGCAATAGCGTGCCAAAGCTGCTTCTGACAATGCAAAGCTGTGGCACTAACTTGAGAGCAAACACCATGCATGGAGCGCGCTCCCTTGGACAGAGCTGAGCTGCGGGAAGGGCATAAATTTGCACTACTGCAGGTGGCTAGTTTTAATAATGTAATCACACTGATGCAGCCAGGGGTAAACAGACAGGGAGCTAAACGTAAAATCATTGCCTGCATTGTGGTCATCTGTGCTCAGACCCCATGTTCTGTTAGTGACTAGCTCTTCTAAAGTTCGTTGCGTTTCCTGTCTCCTTAGATGTATGATTTAATAAGCAGTAAGGCACAGCATCCAACAGCAAGTGAAACATTACCGAAAGGCTATGAACAACACAACTGTTACCAAGCTCTCCGTCCTGGTCAAGGATTTGAGAGAGTGCAGTGTAGGTCAACTGCAACAAGCCAGGACGCAGGCTAGACTGCCGATAGGCAACTTAAAACTTCTGTCTAAGAGGAGCTGTAGGCTCAATGTGAGCTTAAACACAGTGCAGAAGCAGAACTAGTAGGGGATGCCCTCTGATAAACCAGTCGCAGCTGTGTGCTAAAGTGCTGCAGGGGAAACAAGTTTGAAAGTCAGCACCGCGGGCCACAGAATGTGCCATCAATGACATCTCATTTCCACGCTCAAGTAATGAGGTTACTGCGATCTGATTAGACAGAGGTTTAAAATTAGCTATGTGGGTTATCAAATAAAATGACAGGAAATATGATAAGAGTTTCAAACAGGCATGCTCGCGATCTAATCAGCACCCATGAGGACCATTCATACTGACTCTCAGAGTCCTGCAAGGGCCTAACATGCTTGCATTTCTCACATTCGTTTTGTATTACTTACTTGGTTTGTTTTATTAATTAGCTACTGATGCGGTTGGGGCTGGACTTGTTCAACAGCTCCCTGCTCAGTAAATCTTGTGACAGACAGAATCCAATCTATGTCCAAGTGATACCTTCATTGATTTTTATTTATTTTTTTTTATCTTGCACTATAGAACTTTCAAATGTTTGTTCATAAAAATTTCTTTGGAACAGGATGGGCTTAATTCAATGAGACCTGTAAACGTCAGAACAAACAGATGAGAGATTTATTATTTTTAAAAGAACCCATGCAAAACACTGAAACAGTATTAAATCATGTCGAAACCAAACATAACAGGATCTTTAATGCGCTGGGATACGTAGATTTTGTTATTCATCTTTTTCCAGGTGCCATCCAGACTGTCATGTTTTCTGCTTTTCATCAGCCCAACCATGCCTTACTGGATCAGAGCTGCTTCTTTGAGGGAGTGTGGCTGTTTGAGGCAGCTCCTTTCCTGACCACAAACCTGGCAAAGCAGTCAGAAAGGATGGCCACGTTTCCATGGACGCATGCCAGCAATTCACCAAAGCAGGCCTTGCAAGGCAGCACAACTGCTCCCTTGGCTTTCATGAGAAGCTGAAACATGTACTTTCATATTTGAAATGTTATAAAGTTCCTGGCCAATTTTTTTTTTTTTTGTAAATTTTTGCTGTAAACGCCTGTAAACGAAGACTGCTTTCACTGCCGAGAAGCACGCGCTGGAAGCCCCGTCTCCTTCTGCAGTGTCACTCGGGGAAGGAGCCACCTGCTCCGTGGATTTACACACCGCTTCATTATTTGAGACTTGTTAATGGCGCTGAATTTCAATCTGCGGGACGCGAATGCCAGGAGGACAGTCGGACTTTGTTACACAACAGGACTCTTTGTGATGACTTGTTATTAAGACGCTACATGTCAGCAAAATACCAATTAACTCGTGCAGAAAATGTCCACCGCCACTTGGCCCGCACTGGCCTTTGGCACACGATCACAGCCCTCGTGTCTCCCAGTAAGCTAAAAAACTAAACACAAACGCCGCTGCTTATATCACAGCCCCCTAGACCGCAGCTGGACACCCTTTTGCATGTTGACCTATTCATCCTTCTGCCAAATACAGCCATGGCTTCACAGGCCACTCCTCAAAGTTACCGTGAAGTTTTTCTGCACTACCATGCACCTCCCCCTCAAAGACTGTGAGAGTATTCCTTTCTCTTCAAGCCATGTGTGTAAATTATTCTCCCACAAATGGTAGTGCAAATACACTGCATGTTGTGCCAGTCATCTATCCTAGATGACTTGTTGATCCAGGTCCAGTAATCTATAGCAGCATTAGCTTGTGGTGTATATTAACAGAAAATAGATGTGTAAAATGAACAGCTTACGTTTTCAGCGTTATCGACCAGTTCCTGTTCCCTTTTATTGTGCCCATTGTGTAACAGCACAGAGAGCTCTTATTGTGCTTGGAATTGCCTGTCATACTATTTCATGTCCAGCTCTGGCTCTGATGTGGTGATTTATCTGAAGAAGAGTGGGGACATAATGTAAAAAGATAACATGCGTTCAGAGGGGGGAGGGGGGGCAGAATAGGGGCTGCCTGCTGGCCCACAATCTCTCCCCTTCCCCCCGAGCACTATCATTCCCATCTTAATCCTCCTCTGCTGGCTCACATCACCTGCCTGTGGCATCCACGGTACTCTGGTGAGCTGCGGTCTCTTGCTGCCCTCTGCAGCCCCAGTGTTACATGGAGATAGAAGCTGGCCTTGTTCCGTCCAGCATTGCCACAGCCTTACGAGAATCCACGCAACACGGCCAAAGGAAGCACCAGTGTCAGTGGAAGGAATTACAGGCATGCCCCCTACGACACAAAGCCTTTTAATGAAGTCAGTAAATGTGTAGAATTTGTTTGGTTTTCCTTTGCCGAAACACCCAGAGGAAGCACCCTGATGTCTTCTGGAAGTCGCTGCGTAGGCCTGCCACAGAAGTGCACGTCAGCAGGTGTAAAAGAACCTTTCACCGAAACATTTCAAACACCCCAACCATGTTTTCATATTCTTTTGACAGGGTGAATGATAGAAGGCGCAAATGAAATAAAACAGGACACGTCTTAAGTGGTCATGTTTTTAAAGAAAGTGCATAAAATGTGTTTCTGTATAAGAACAAAAACAAACTAAAATGGCACACAGGTTAAATGTGAGGAATTAAATTTTCCAAGCCCGGAAGCAACGTTCACAGCAGCTGCGGTGCCAGGACCTGACGGGGAAACAGAGCGGACTCTCATCTCGGGACAGGGACGGCTGGAGCACCTGTAGCCCCCACTCTCGTTCCCCATCTCAATGCACATGGCACCAACAGCGGTAATCCTGAGTAACAGCTGAACCACCCTTCCAAACGTACAGCTGTACATGCAGGTAAAACCATGCCTGTTTCTTAAAGCACGATGCGATGTAGCGTGCGGACCCATATTTGCACTTTCCTTCTTGTTCAACCAGACGTTGTATAATTCTCGGGGCCTTGCAACACAGAACCAATCTATCAGAATCACGCCCTGTCGGAGCTCACCACGGATACCTGCCTTGCCATGGTGCGCGGTGCCAGATTTACATTTATCCAATAAGAGAGGC
Organism: Chitala chitala; assembly: GCA_025773905.1. NCBI lineage: Eukaryota > Metazoa > Chordata > Actinopteri > Osteoglossiformes > Notopteridae > Chitala > Chitala chitala. Next base: position 3,294,202 of record JABJVR010000052.1, on the reverse strand, counting down.
AGATCTGCCGCCTGCCCTGGGGACAAGGCCTGTCAATCCCGAGAGATAACGAACTGAGTACGCCAAGACAACAGACATGTGTTTTCAAAAGCACTTCTCGCTTCCCCCCCTGGCAATTAAGGAGCAGCATTTTTGTGCCCTGCCCAGGGACGAATTGTGCCAGAGGTAAGAGTCGAAATACAAAAAGATCCTGGTGACAGGGTGGAACTATAATTAACAGTTACACAAGCAGTAAAAAGCTTCAAGGCCTCCTGCAGTACTGTGAGTTTGGTGCCTATTGTAACTTGTCACACACATTTACTGTTATCTCAGGGCTGTGCTCTGTCATTTTATTTGTTTGGGCAAAAGAAAAGGCAAATTAACTTTAAAAAAATCACTTCTATTAACAGTTTTTAAATAAAGTTATTTTCATTATTAATAGAAGACACATGCTTAGAATATACTAATCATTGTCATCATTATCCTCATCATAATCATAATTAGTATTTTGTTTAAACTTCAAATGGTTAAATCTGGAAAGCTAGTGACACATTCTGGTAAAGTGAACAGGAAAAGTCTCTCTGTAATCTACCCGCCGCCCCCCCCCATGAAAGATGGCCTTCCAGTAGGAGCATGCTTAACCCCTTCTCTCAACAGCCTCATGCAGGCCTGCTGGATATATGTTTCCCTTTGAAACCAGCTTCCGGCTTTCATCCTGTTTCACAGTCAAACAGATTTTTTCTGCTTTCAAAGCAAGGTTGCACCAGTTTCAACAGATCCACGTGCTATGTCGAATTTTTGCCTGTGTGTGTGTGTGTGTGTGTGTGTGTGTGTGTGTGTGTGTGTGTGTGTGTGTGTGTGTGTGTGTGTGTGTG
>JABJVR010000052.1:3241498-3279947 GCA_025773905.1 Chitala chitala | reverse complement strand
CCCCCCCCCCCCCCCCCCCCCCCCCAAAATAAATAATTAAACACATCTGCAACATCAATAGCAAACGGCAGACCTTAAATTGCCTTTGAATTACCACTAATGAGTAATGAATCATTTCCATTGCAGTAAACTGGAAATAAACAGGCAGTCAAGCCCAGCTGTTGTTAATTACATATATATTTCAATAATTAATATTTCAGGAATGCAACAATTAAGCACAGAATTTCATTAATGCTCATCCCTTTACAACACGCCTGTAATTTAACATTCGTGTTTACACAGACACTTCCAGGACGTAATGGAAACTGGGTTCAGCCAGGAAAAACGTGATCTCATGATCAGCCTGTAGAAATTGAACCAGGCCCAAACTGACGCTGCCTCATTCCCGTGGGGACACAATGAAAAGCACAGTGGCAGTGATGGAGCTGCCCCATCTAAATGCAATTACTGTACGCTCAGGGTCCACATGGCGAGGCTGATTGCCTAATTATTATTTTCACGTTAATATTTTGCATCAGCGAGGAACAGTGATGTGGGGTCAGAGAAGTAGAGGGAGGAAGCATATACGAAAGTGCACAAAAGCATGGGTGAGAGTGCACGAAAGCATGGGTGAGAGTGCACGAAAAGCATGGGTGAGAGTGCATGAAAAGCATAGTGAGAGTGCACGAAAGCATTGGTGAGAGTGCACAAAAGCATGGTGGAAGTGCACGAAAAGCATGGGTGACAGTGCACGAAAAGTATGGTTGAGAGTGCACGAAAAGCATGGGTGAGAGTGCACAAAAAGCATGGCGGGATTGCACAAAAAGCATGGGTGAGAGTGCACAAAAAGCATGGTTGAGAGTCCATGAAAGCATGGCGGGAGTGCACGACTCAAGGAGAATTTCCAGAATGAGAACAGGCTTTTGTAAGCAAGAAAATGTGCCTCCAGAACACCTGAATGCGATTCCTCAGGTTGCTCAGGATAAAAGCAGAGAACTTTCACACCAGCGGAAAGCTGATATGGCAACAGCAGTCTGGCGATTTTCCAAGTCAGGAATTCGGTCCATCTGCTGCTTGACTCTGTGGTATGAGCATAGGGTCTGCTGTACCCACCTTCACCGCCCACCCCTGGCCAACACTGGCAAGGGCAGAGGGGCCCCTGTGTGAGCTGGACTGCAGAAGGTCAATAAAAGATAAAAAGATGAGTGTGCCTTTACTCTCAGTAGTCTACCTGCATGGCTCTCCTCTGTCTGTTGGCCATTTTTTTCTGACAAGAGACACAAATACCTCTGAAATTCATTACCCCCTCCCCCCCCAACCTGTGCACAGTCAAAAATACTGTGGGATGTACCAAGCTGTTCAGGGCCTTCAAAGACCTGTGAGTTTGTTCTGCTTCAGCAGATGCATTTCACCCACAGCCCAGGTGAACTTTTAAGAACTTCAAGAGCCAGAGAGACCAGCTGCTACTCCTGAACATTGGCCTGCTACACCAGTAATTCAATGCTCAGCCCATCTTCACCTCATGTCTCATCCGCTGTTAACTGAGGAAGTTTTCTGTTGCATTTCACAATCTGTTGAACTTTGTGCTGTTCCATACTGTAGATCCCCAAAGATTTTTATTCCCATGTAACCCTTTCGTTCACATATCTCAGCTCCTAATACTTCCACAGTAACAGTGGTATGAAGTGTATCTGTCTATAAAACAACATTGGAGATACAAAACAATTAAGGTAGCATTTAAATAAGTCAAAACAAAGTTTATGGAGGTGGGAGGTGCTCTGTGCTGTAGGCCAAATCATGGAAATGAAGTAAGAAATTCCACCTGTAGCAGCCAATGAACTTCTGCGCTTCTTACGATCCTCTACAGAAAAAGGGGGGCCGTCACAAGAACCCACAGTTCCACACCACCCCTGCTGCTGGTAATATCTGGATGCCGGATTCCAGCATCCCTCGCGGACACGTTCAAGAGGTCGCGCTCTCTCCCTGGGTGTCTGGAGGAGCCCAGCAGTCTGGTTCACATTAGATTTTACTCACATTGAAGCAGACGGAGCAGCTTTACGATCGTATAAATTACTAGCGTAATTACGCCATGTGCATCCCCGGGAAGACAGGCTGGCGTCCCTGATGAATATTCAAAAGCTCGACGCTAGATCACGCACACAGAGAGCTGCATATGCGCACATTATAAATGGCATCTCATCTGCCACTGTGCGCTGTAACTAACAACATGTCATGAATCAAGAGTCTTCCATGCAAATAGCACATTCAAAGATCTCGCCTTTCTCCCAGAATAAACCAGCTGCCCTGTTTAAACTTGACTGCTGGTGCTAGGCGACAGCGCTCTGACGGGGGTGAGTTTTTGATCTCGGTGGAGGGTAGAGCCAAATTGAGGTCGTGTTCCTCCTTCGGCATAAATCACCGGGTTTTTTCAAGTGGTCGTAACTCACACGGCACACTCCCGTACCTGAAACGCTGACCCACTAAGGCCGTAATGTAATGCAACATGAGTGCGGCAACATGTGGAACTTGCATTGGTCCAAAATCATCTGTGTGTATGAATGGCCATGTAACCCAGTGCTCCCATTTGGCACAACTAAATGATAGAATCAAAAAGACATATAAAGACATATAAAACATGCCTTGCAAGAGTGGGGGACAGATGGATCACAAACCTAACAGGCTGGAGGTCACTGAGTTCATCTGTCCAAAAATACTCAAGACCCTGTGACAATCCCAATAGTACAATCTAGACAAGACCGCTGTCCCACATCCCTGGTCTGCCCTCCCATCGGTCACACAAAGTGAGTATGCCTATGGTGTTATCTTTTCTCTGGTATTTATAATGTAGCAATTACTAAAGAGAGACCAAATCCAAACCTCACCTTGGAGCTTTCCAAAGCTCACCCAGACTGACAGTGGTGGTAGGGTGTATTTTCATCACCAAAGCCCTCAGGTGTAATGTTGACATTTACAGATCAGTTCTGGGTTCAAGGAGGACTGACCTAACCCAGTTAATATAAGCACACAGGTATGCAGATCACAGCCATTACCCTACCAACCACAAGACCCTCTGAGCTCATGGGCTGTCTGTCCCCTGGAGAGATTACTGACGATTGATGGTCCCATGAGCCCAGTCAAACAAAGGCCTCTTTGTCTCCCTCACGGGTGAACACAGCTGAAGAGGCAGTTTTACCTGCAAGTTGTACTAGGGGGCATTTCAGCAGTGATCTCTCATTTCTTTCTTACTGATTTACCTATTCATGTCTGAAGAAGCCCCCGTCATTTCAAAAAAGAGCATGATTCATACCAGTGACTGGGTACAAGGGTAGGAGGGAATATCCACTGCTTGCTTTGCTCTGAAGTTAAGTCAATATTTTGAAATTCAAACATGTCAGGGAGAAATATTCCCTTCTGACCCCTGGCCATGATGTACAATTCTGCTTCTTCACAGAGAAACTGCTGGCCTTCTAAGCAGAGCACGGCTGCTGGAGTGTTGCAGGAGCTTCCTCCCGCACATGCATTATTAACAGCGCCGGGGCTTTGCTGCAACGCTGTGAGCGGCGTGTTTACGCGTGTTTGTACTCAAACATAGCGGACTCCCTGACTGGGCACGGAACTCAACACCGGCCCTCTGCAGCTGCTCAGAGGATGGGGTGGGGCTCTTCCATCTGCCTTGTTCCCTGGCATGCAAAGGGGGGGTTGACAGCATCCCTTCTCTAATGATCTTGGAGGGACAGGGGTAATTAGTCCTCCCTAGGAGTATGCTTCCAGAATATTCTGCAGCACTGAGTTTCTGAGTACTGATCCAACACAGCCAGTTTTGTTCAGGTAAGGTAGAGGTTTTGTGAATGTTTTCCTTCTTAAATACAGCAATCCTTTGTTGTTTATGAACATATTGTAGCTTTTGAGCAGTGACTCTTGACCAATCCAGGAACTGAAAACAAACTTTTAGTTACAACTCCCAAAGTCAACTGCATCACGCCAACAAAACATGCCACTCAACAGCTGAACAGGACGCATCTCCTGCTGGCCCGAGACATATCTTCAAAATGTTTATGGTCATACATATCCTGCCAAACTTATTTATATTACCATCACTCACCACTCATCTGCCTCCAAAACCCTTCCCTGTTTATGTAGTTATTACTTCAGTCTCTTTCCTGTTGCTCTCTGATTTTCGCAAAGAAACTTTTTAGCATCAAGTGCTAATTCTGGCATCTATGGTATTAGCCCCAACTGGGAGGCTGGCTCCCCATTCAGCTACTACACAGGTTAAATTGACAAGAAAAGGTGTACCAGTATCAGCAATGCTCTTGAGAATTTATTTATAATTATGAAAACCAGATATACACACTTTTCACAGGTCCTCTCTCTGCATCCAAATAAAGTAGAAGGCATTGCTAGACCATATCTACTGGCACCTTCTTAGTCAAGTTCTGAGACCCGTTTATATCAGAGCCATACCTCAATTTATACAATTTACAAATATATTATTTTCTAATCCATCCATCCATCCATTCATTCTCTATGCCACTTGTCAAGTGCAGGGTCATGTATTTTCTAATAATATACATAAATAATATTTTACCAGTTATTAATACAGATGTAAGAGAACACTGCCAATATATGAATGCATAGATTGCTTTATTATTATTTTATGAAGATTAGTGAAAATATACTTACTTTTATCAAGCCCAGAATGGATCATCTGGCCTTAACCTCCATATACTGTATTTAAGTTACTCTGGTTTCCATATTTACAACATAACTTTATTATTTTGTCACTAAATCATTACATTAATTCTTTAGTCATTAAAATTCTTGCATTACAGCTACGTTAATTACTTGGATGATTGAAATGCATATTTATTTCAGTGTATGTGCAGCAATCTGGTTTATGTTGGTTGTCTTTAACAGACAGACAGCTAGCCCAGCAGAGACACAAATCTCATGAGCTTGTGGTTGTGCGTGGAGTTTTAGCTCAGTCACAGGGACAACCCCCACGACTCTGAGCAGAGGACAGGGAAGGGAGTTGCTCTATGTGAAGAACTAATCTGCCCGAACGAGATGTTCTGACAAGTCCCAGGCGATCGAACTGCGGCCGCCGCCTCCCTCGGGTTCCGGGGAAAGTCATGGCTGAGAAGTTTTGTCTGTGGACCCCTGAGTAACAGTAGCCTTCCAAGGCCACGGTATCGCTCCTGAACGACACTCAATAAGAGAATTTGCAGCGAGGTGAGCTGAGACACTGGAACTCCGCCAGCTGCCTCCCCATACAATGCAGTCATCCGCAGGGAGAGATAGTGGAAGGACAGAAAGGGAGAAGGGTGGGCAAAGGGCAGGGGAGAGAACACATCCTCCAGCAGCCAGCTCACTTCCAGAGACTACCCACATTTCTGCTATGGTCTGCATTAAGCAGCCATTGGACAGGGAGTAAACCATACAATGGGAAATATACACATTGCCCATTGACCTTTGAAGAAAAGCACTGTGAAAGATATTAAAACTAATATTGTAGGATTTATAAGAGATGAAACCAAATCCTACCCCTGTAATGACTGCTAGATCTTTTCTATTACCTATTTTTAAGTTTTTTTTTTTTTTTAATAGACCTCTAGGATAAAAGATGGGAGGAGTGGAGATAAGCAACACTAGACTGGAGTCAGAAAGTATCATTTGAGCTGGAAATACGGCCCTTTTATTTAGTAACCATAATACACCAGCACATCCCCCGGCTCTCTTCTTTGAAGGGCCTGCTTTTAAAAGGAGCAGGTGAACAGTGTAAGAAAGTCATTACTGTCTCACTGATTGAATTCTTGCCGTGAAACACATTTTTTGGATCCCTGCAAAGTTGCTGTCTGCCAGGTGTGTTGTTGTTTGTGAACTCTGGGTGTGGCAAAGGGAGAATTTTGTGGGACTGTCTACGTGGATCTGAAGCCCATGGGTGGTCCATTCAGCAGTCAAAACAGGTGTCATTGCCCCAAAGCCTTTGTGTACACCATGCTGCACCGAATCTAAAGTTACCGTACAGAACCACACACCTATTTAAGCCCTTGGGACCTTTTTTGAGCTCAGTGAATACGTACAGTGGATTTCCAGAACCTTCCAGCAGCCATCCTTACGGCATGGGAAGCCAACCAGAAGATAAACAAGATCAAGTTGTGCGATGTGTTTAAGCTACCAAATGAAAATGTGAACAATGCAAAGAACTAAACCCTTACTGAGTAAACCAGCAGCAAGTACTCCTCTTCAGGATAGAGTAGGTGTGAGTGAGTATGCAGATCTGGTTCCTGCCCTGCTGTCTCATTGCAATATAAGGGACATAGTGATTATGGACAACATGACGAATTGGAAAAGGAGAACATTGCATGCCCAATGGCTGCTCCCTTTGCCTGTGTTCATCATGTCAGAAAGCTGCCATGCTGAGGCACTAACTACCTGCCAGCTTTCTAAGCATACACCGCAGATGAGCACCAAGCCATCGGTGCAACAGCTTCAAAACGTTGATCCTTCACATTCTATGTAAAATTCAGATGGGTCTAAGAGGGACTACGTTAACAATGTACGAAAATTGAAGGCATTGAAGGAGCACAAAAAGAGTGATTATGAAGAGATGCTGGAAAGGCTTTCATAAAAACAAAAAACCTTAAAGATATTTTATTAAATGTTTGAGTGTCCTTATGAGTGAAACGTCCGTTAAGGGGGACTTTCAGCAGTTTTATTTATTACAGTTCAGTCATGTCAAACTCTGATTTTTTTCAGTTCTTTCTTTCTAAGTGCCCTCAGTTGCCTTGACGATTCCAATCCTTTACCTTGTTTGTGGTCCATCAGCAGACCATCAGTGCACTCCTCTCTGGGTACAGTATACGTGACCATCTATAAATGGCCTTAATCTCTTCTATTGATGATTCTGACACACTAATTCAAAGACTGTAAGCGATTTGCCCTTCATGTCATGCTTGCTGCAGCAGTCACACACATTTTTCAGTCTCTGAAAAAGCAATAATAACAAAAAAAAAGCCTTTGCAATAGAAAAACTCATAAAGGGAAGTTTAAAACAGTATCTTTTAATCCTTCCAACAAGTACGTAATACGTGTCGCTAAATCGCAAATGACGTTTTCAATTTAGCAGATATCCAGCTAGTTTGTTTTACAGAACTGAGTATTTGATGTGAGAGGTATTTGTACAAGAACCAATGCCAGCAGGACTGAGTAGGGTTTGGGAACAATGAGCGATCCTAATCAGAATGTAATCGGACCCAACGACCGACATGGATTTTCACAGTTGGGTTCCTGGATCCCAATCCATTAGGCCCTGGCTGGGACGTCTATAACCCGTAACTCCATAAAACAAGTTTTTAAATGTTCTCTCTTCACTGCTCATTTTCAAGCCCGTGTCAGAGACACAGATGTTTTTAATTATGGAACATTGCTCAGCGAGAAGTGCTAATTACAATGTTACCAACTGAAAATAGTGCTTTTAAGTTGTTCTGCCAAGGCCTGAATCAGATCCTTTCAGATATTGTTTTCTTAGTGAGTGCAAAGCATACATGGGTGCTTTGTTCGCATACGGAAAACTCTCTTGTCACTCTTCTTAATTAACTCAACACTACGTTTTAAACTTTGCTGTCATATATACTGGAGCCCAGAGTAAATTGATTTAAACAGCAGGCTGCAAATTGCTTTCTTAGTAAAGGCAAACATGATTTTATGCATTTGTCATTGATATAACATATAGGTTTTGCGCATTTACTACGGTTAGCCTGACAGCTGATCCAGACTTTGTGCACATGCTCAGTAGGTACCTTACCTAATCATTCAATTATAACAACAACCATGTGAAAGGTGAAACCAACTAACTTTAATTCAACTCATTTTATCATGTTTTAAAAAGCTCTACCCTAACAGGTATGGGTGGGTCACTACATGGATGTAAGAGCACAGATAGGGTGGTAGCAGTTAATATAAGCTATAGATGGGGTTACACTCAGTTCAGATGTGTGGGACAAGACCAGCCACTCTCTTATCACCATGCTAATTGTCACGCTCATTTACAACTGTTTCCTTACCAATGCGTCAATTGCCTGACACATTTAAATAGCATACACGTTCTTCATTTCTGCTCTCAAGGCAGATACTGTGAATGTCAAACCACCAAAAAAGCACTAACATATGTACAAGCCATCCATTCTGATTTTGCCATTTTTACAGTCATCCTCATCCTGATTGGTTGGGGTCATCTCACCTCACTGGGACAGAGTGACATTTCCAGCTTGGTGTTGCTACACCAGGAGTCTTTTACCAAAGTCCCTGCATATGTCACTCCGCTAGAAAAGCTGGCATTGATAAATTGCTCCAGTACAGTTGACAAACACCACGGCAATGATGCCGGGCCTTCTATTCGAACCTAGACCTGTCATAAATTGTTCTCCAACTGTAACAGCCCTTGCTACGGGGCAGCTAGTTCTGTCATGTCCCTGAGTCTTGGTGACCTGGCCCTGAGAAGCAGGAATCAGCAACCCATGTAAACAAGGACCCAGAGTGGACTGAGGGCAGGAATCAGGTGGAGGGGGGATGGTAAGAGCTCACTGTTGTCTACGTTGCCCTGCATTTTCGTCCTTGTCTATGTCCCCTTTGGCTACAGGCCCAGGGACACAATACGTCTGCCTTTCAGGAATGTTTACTCAACTGCCACCAGGCCTTACACATCCCTTTTAAAACTTTAACTGGTAGCTGACATGCAAGGACGGGGGGCAAACTCCCTCCCCCCTGCCCACCCCTCTAGGAGCTGGTGCTAATGTAAACACTGAGGGGAAACTATGGATTCACAGCATTCCAGCGCTCCTTCTTTTCCCAGCCTCCCGTGACAAGGGCAGAGGAAGCGTGCCTGTCGGTGTGAGAGGACCAGCTGCAGGAGAGCGTGGGGAGGCAGGGGGGGTATCGAGTTGCTGCCGACCTCTCCTCAGTTGACAGAAACAGCTTGCCCCTGACAACAGCGTGCCATCCGCTCCGCCTTTGTGAAGCGGTGCGTTGCTGACATTGCAGGTGATCCTGACAGGCCGGCATGAGGTCGCTGTTTAGGAAGGGGGGGGCTGTTGGCGTGCAGGGTTTGATGGGGGGAGTGGGTTGACTGCATTCTGCTGGGTGTCAATTAGGCAGCAGGAACAGGGGTCACACCTGCAGGTGTCCCGTGGGGTGATAAATGATGTTTCTTTAACTTCAGGAACCATCACTTCGAGCCCTGCTGATCATGCCCTTTTGAAGTACAATGAAGTCTTTTCAGCAAGAAGGGTCAACATAAAACAACACCACAGCTCCCAAACACCAAAACACTTCACCATTACTTAATAATACCTTCTATTCCAATTGGACAGAATAGGATTTAACGTGGTTTCATTAGAGACCCGAGCCTTCAAACAAACCACAGCACTCCCTGCTGCCTTTCATTAACCACAACATGTTTCCCATGCAAACACCTGGAACACCACCATGCCGTCAGGTAGGGAAAGTGAGCTGAATTTCCTGCGATTACAAACACTGCCATAAATCACCAACACAGCTAGCTGTCCTACAAATGCATGTACAAATTGTAAGAAATATAGCTCAGACTCCCTCCCTGTCCTGGATGTGGCTGCTTGCCAGCGTCACCAAACGCAAACTTTGAAACACGAGGACATGTGCTCGTCCATAGGGGGACAGACTTGAGCACCTGGGATTTGTGTCAAAAGGTCTGTGCTGATCTAACTTTTAGGATGGAGCAGGAAATCACTCGGTGGTACATCCACGTGGCAAAGGAGAGGTGGAAGGGCCTCTGCGAGTTATAGGTCTTGCAGGTTTCTGAAGGTGGTGCTGTTTCATCCACGGAGGTAAGCGCCGCACTACCAGTTGAGTAATTCTCAGAGGCGTTGGAGGTTTTTGTGGCGTGTGCCCTTTGGTGCTGCAGATGTTTTAGATCATTTTCCTTTTTAAAACCCGATTTTAGCCATTTCAGGTATAAATGGGTCACTTTTAACTATTTGTTATTATCGGGCACAGCCACACTGATCTTTTAAAAACGTAAAGGCTGACATGGCCTGTTGAGAAGGATTTTCAAACAAATGTTTCAAAAAATCATTTAGTGTGTAGTAATTTATCATAGTATTTTTGTGTGTTTGAAATGATTGACCTTCTGTCGTATTATTTGTGTCTGTTGCAATTGTTTGAATATTGTTCATTATTATCTGGAAGTTTAGTCATGTCAACTGGACTTCTTTCTCATTTACATAGAAACGTTTCACCTTTTACCAAAAGGCTTCTTCAGTGAAAAGTGAAACATTTCTGTGTAAATGAGAAAGAAGTCCAGTTGACATGACTAAACTTCCAGATAACCTCACCTGGATGACTCAGAATCTTTATAGACATTGTTCATTACTTGTATTTTAATTATTGTAAATTTTCTTGGTTTAAAATATCTGCCGTGATGATAAGAGATGAATATCCAGTGGTGAATTCACTCTGGAGAAATCTTTCTGAGTGGTGGAGGAAAATAAATAAATAAATTGTGAGAAATATTTCTAAATTCATAATTTCTTCCATGTGCAGCCCTAACAAAATCAGAATAACTGATGTTATCTCTGGGCTATGTATTGCAATTACAATACGTATCCCCACAACAGATGTTACCTCCCAACATTACCAACAAAGCAAGATATTTAACAGAAATTCAACTCATAAACTGTAGTGCAGGGTAGTGCTGAACCATAGCTATTAAGGACACTTTCCATTCATTAACCTCACAAAAATGTAACAAATACTCATAATTAAACAGCCCCAAAGCATCCACAGAATCAAGTGTTGAGAATGTGTTACCACTGCTTGCTTGTACAAGATGCAGAAATTGCTGTGAGAAAATGTGAAAAAGGGAGGGGGGCACGGCCTTAACTCAAACTCTGGGAGGGGCATAACTGGGGGGCACCTGCAAAAGATCTGGGCAGCAGGAACAAAGAACAGCCCTCTAACAGCAGAGAATATGGTGGTTAACTTGGCTGGCTCACAGCCTGACTCCTGACTCCAGCCAGATAGGAGATTGCAGGAGATGAGTCCACAGGTGAAGCTGCGCTGCTGTAGCTGGAACTGCCTCTTCTCCGCCGGCTCCTTCACCATTCTTTCACTGAAACAAAGCTTCTACCTTACATTTCAAGCTCAGAGCAGGATCATCTCCAGATTCAGGCAAATTTCAGTGATGTCGCAGTAAATTCAAACACTGTGTTGCTTCACAGATGGCTAAAAAACTCATTTTACATTTTAGCTAACTGGTGCAGAGAGGTTCTGCGTTCACCCTCCCTGGATGCTGTAGCTGTGCCAAAAGTCAACAAGAACTAGGAAAGCATATGCGTAAACAGTGGTCACCTGCAGAAAGGGCACGTTAAATGGATACACATGTAGAAGTGTGTCACAAGGGGAAGAGAGAGTGTTTAGTCACTCTAGGGCTGTGCATATTTTCAGGACTGTGTGTGGTTCTGTCACACTGTGACTATATCAGTGTGTGCGTGAACATGTGGTTTTATCCGGATGTTCACTGGACAGCCATACAGTTCACGTCCCAAGTACTGTCAGAAACCACACGGCTAAACATCCAACTGACCTAGAAGGGTCCCCCCCCCCCCCCGCACCTTCAAAGAGCACAATGCTACAGAAGAGCCTAATGTGTTGAACTCACACTAGCAGAATATCAGAGTAGCCCTTTCACTTCTCAATCCTGGAGCGGAAGGAACACCCCAGGAAAGACCAGAATAAGTGGAAATGCTTGTTCACAAGAAGAGGACATCAGCATCCATCCAATCGCAAGATCAGCATTTTCCAGGAGTGTCTGTCTTTCTAAGAGCAGCGATAGCCTCGGGGAGTGTACATGTGACAAACGCTCCTCAGCAGCATATGAGCTCAGACAGAAAGCTTTACACAGCAGGCCAAGCAAAGTCAGCACAGTTCACTGAATCCAGGCCCAGGAAACATGTTCCAATGCAGCTCACGTGCTGTCAGACTTTGGTTTCCCCTCTCCATCATGTGACAGAGACAACAGAGACATTTTATGTTCATGTCAGAAGAATGGAGAAAACACCTGTATCACCTGTGTCGCCTTGCATCCATTGTGGCAGGGGTGGGCGTAGAAACATGGCTGTCAACTCACACAGACCAGCTTCCATGGCTTCTAGAGCAACCTTCTTGGAAGTCTAGCTGTTGAGGAACTGAGCTGGAAAAAGGCTTGGGCTTACCTTGAGGCCTTCACATTAATGAGAATCTCAGGAAGACATGGCTCAAACGCACACCCAACATTTGCATTAAGGACATGTACTCTGCAACACGACTTTGCCATTTTTTTTTTCTAAGAGAGATTTGGTACAAAATGGCAGCCGATCAAACCTTCAATCAAAAACTGGAAACAGCTAAAAGCTGAAACGTCCATTCCGCTGGAGGGTTTAAAGAGCATGATCCATTCTTATTTTTGTTGTGCATTTTCTCGTTTTTTAACCTGCTGTCATGGGTGTCGAATTCGTTTTTTAACCCACATTGAAAATAGGCTGCAACGGACACTCCTCCCTAATTATCTTCTCTATGCAGCGACAGTTTAGAGTTTGGTAGAAAATGGAGGCCAATCATCCAACAATCAGCGGCAAAGAAGCTTGAGAGAAGAAATGACTGTTTGTTTTATTGAAGGGTTTAAATCCATTCTCTCCCCCTGACATCTTTTTAAGAATATTCTCCCAAATTGGCAAGGGACACATGCCACAATAGACAGTACCAAAACAGATATTTTAAGTAGTGTTATCTGCAATTGTATTCAATTTTATGCTAATTACGTTTCCTGATGGATATCACCACTTTGCCGGGCCCCTGAGGGGCTTTCAGAAACCATTACAGACTATTTACCAAAGTGCTATCAAAGTAAGTGGTGCCTCGCTCAAGCTGCTTCTGATACAGGCCACAATTTCACAATCTGCACTGTGGGCAAGAGGCATATTGTTTCATGCGTGTTACTGCTCTGTGGTCGTTTCAAAGCGATCACTGCGGTCATAATCACTGTTATCATGGCTGTCTCCTCGGTGTGATAAGAGTGATTATCAGGACAAGTGAGTGCTTATCTGCTCTGATCTCTCAGTGGGAAAGCAGCATTAGCCTAGCTTCCGCCTAGAGTGGCAAAGGCAACAGAGGGTGGCGCTGTCATATGCTGCCATCTAGTGTGTTGAGTAGGAATAGCAACCATCAATCTGAAAGAATGAAAGCGCTGCAAGATTTCGATAGCTCAAGCACTAAAACACTTCTTGAAGCAAACTATACATCATGTGAGCATGAACTGTACAACTTTTAGTCACTTTAGCCATGACTATATGGTTCCTGTGATGATGGAATTGCAGAGGAACTAGTAATGTTTAAGTCGTTTCGGTTTTATAATCAGTGTGTGAAACCAGAGCAATCAGAAACTGAACAGCCAGAGCTGTTTGGCTTCCTGATGTTGTGCAACGGACAAAACGAAGCACAAATGACGCCACACCTGTAAATCCCCAGCTTTCATCTTAAAAGAAAAAGCATGGCTTGGCAACGCACCTTGAACATCTGGTGAATTCCTGGCCAGAACCAGTGAACACTGCAGACAGGTCCGGGACACTATGAGAAGCACATTATGTTTACTGTGCTGACATGAAAGGCCACGCTTTCCTAAACGCAGAAACCAGCACCGACTGTGACAATGACACAAGGACACTCGTAAAACAGGAGATCCTGCTCACATTCACGTCTTCCTGCCAGCTGTTGGTAGCCCCGCCCCACACACACACACACACACAAACACAAAGTAAGAGACCGACAAGCACAAGCCTGACCCCAACAGTATCTCTCTCTCCATGCTAGACCAAACACTCACTCCTAAAAATTGACTATCAAAACAATGCACAAACGCAGTGGAGGAGGGGAGGTGCATCGGGTTTTAAAAACAGGACTCGTCACTGCATGGTTGGGGGGAGGAGAGTTACAAAAGAGTATTTCAGGCCTTTGGCAGAAAAGCATCAACATTCCTTGGAAAATATATAGGCAGACAGCTGTGCTCCATTTTCTCCCTCTACTAGTGAATACACCACTGTCTGAAAAATTACAGGGAGAATCAAATCCATTACACACCTCTCTAGTGTCTTAGCAGTCTGAAGGAAGTGGTGTATTCATCTGAAAAGACTAGAAGTCACAGCACAGTCGGCTCTCTAACTTCCTGCACACGCGCCAACCACCCCCAGCTCCTTTCTTTTTTTTTTTTTTGATGGGTACAGCAAGCAGTATAATGCCAGTGTCACTCAAAGGGTGCCCAGTGGACCTTAAATGATACAAAACCTGTTCGGAAGACAAGGCCTTAAGCCTGCTGTGCCAATGAACAAGGTCTTACTTCTCAAAAATAATCTGGCACAAGAGGGAAGCACTGTGCCACCTTGACACGCCCTGGGCTCTCCTCATTGGCTGAGGGTTTTCCCTGATGAGCCAAAGCTGAATCCTGGCTCCAGAGTGCAGTTGGCCTCTGTAGCTCCATATGGAAGGAGGGGTGTACCTTGATGAATTCATCCATTTTCTTGACACAAGGTGAATGCAAGGTGGCACTGACATGAAGGAATGTTTATATAAACCACCCTGGGGGCATCATTGTGCCATCATCACTCAATGGAGGGAATGTTTCCCTCTGGGTCTGCCCCTGCCAGCTTCATTTGGAAATCCTGCTGCTCTCACTGAGGTCATGGGGCTTGACTGGTGAGAGAAAGCTGTTGGCTCAGGATGAATTCTCCCCCACCAACTACTCTAGATTCTCCAGGATGTGTGCGCGCACGCACACACAGTATCGTATCACCCACCACCAGTGTGAACAGATAATAAATCTGCCTGCTACCATACACATTACATTTATTCATTTAGCAGATGCTTTAATCCAGAGTGGCTTACAACATGTGATGTACCTTTCTTATGCCAAAGCCAGACAGATGCATTCTGCAAACAAGGGCCAGGACACCACCAGGAAAAACAACCACATGAGATAGCCTACTCCTGTCAGTCTGAAACAGCACCGACCCCCCATAAGAACAAATACTTCCTTTGGAAAAGTAATATACATATCAAACAGACTAAAACTTTAAAAATAAGGCTAAGGACGGAGATACAGTCTCCCGTCTGGCCATCGAAGCTTGGCAGTAACATTCTACATGAGAGACGCTGCCAGCGACAGGCATTAATCTTCCCCCGCCTGGGGGGTCAGAACACACAGTAATATTGTGCCAGCCCCAGACTCACTTAGGGAATTTGTGAATTCTAATTAGGAAAAGCCATATTGTTCTGCTTCGGCTCTGGACACGGGACTTTAATAGGTCACAGGCACTGGATGTAACTGTTCTGAAAACTGGAGCGGGGCCTCCTGCACCTCCCAGAGGTCCCTGCTACCCAGATCTTGCTCTCTCTTCTTCACGTCCCTCACTGCTTTGGAGTCTGCATAAAGCATGAGAGGCAACCTGTCCGTGGTGAGCCATTAACTGGTCATTAGCCACATGCTAAGAGTTACATCATGGTGAGTTCACCTCAAACAGCACAGACGGCAGAGGGAAGTCTCATTCACAAGGTGATGACATTCTACCGATGTCCAACATTCCTCTCCTGCATAAAACCACTAGTGCCTGGAAGCTCCTGCCCACCAAGGAACCCTGCACTGCACCAGACTCCACTTAAACTGTAACACCTCAAGGTCATCTCACAAATACACAACAGCATCAGTAAAAAAAACTCCTGAAAGAAAGCAACAGCACCCAGCAGTCCGTCCAGGTGGCACCCCCAGAAAATTACTTTGGTCAAGGCCTCAGTGTTGTGACCATGTTTTTTTTTTTTTTTTTTGTTCCTTCCAATTTTAGTAAACTTTACCCAAAATACACCTCACACCCCTCTTACTGCTCTCTGTCCACCCACCCAGCTATCAGAGCAGCTTCAGAACCGCTCGTGACACCGGAACAATAAGTCAAAATAACCAGCTGCCACACTGTGGCGGCACTCATTTGGGCTCCAGCTCCCCAGCTAAAATAACTCGGTGGCACTTGATTTATAACCTCCACCTCCCTCTGCTGCTTCTAAGCAGAACGCGTTTCTGAAAGCTAAGTGCTAAAGCCGGCCTGATTACTGCCTTTCTCCTCGCTGTCCGCACCCAGGGCTTCACAAAAGCTTAAGAGGATTTGTAGTGCTTTCCAAGTCCTGTTGAAACGCATAAGAAAAAATAATTAAATGGAAGCTGCTCGAGAACTAGTGGATTAATTAATGTAATTAGCTGGCATTTCGAGTGACAGGACATGCAAATAAAAGCTGGGAATAAAGGCAGCGACGTGCAGGAGATTGATGCGTAATTACACCCTGCAGCACAGCCCACAATAGCCACAGTGCTCAGGAGCAATATCCTAATTAGTCTCTCCAAGCGTCTCCTCCCCCCTTCCCCCATGCGAGTGTACTCTCAGACAAGTCTCAACACAGACCAGCGTCGTTCGTCTTCTCCACCATGCACAAACTTTGTTTCTTGTTCTAAAACAGGAGCAACTTGTGCACACAAAGAATTAATAAAGTTCAAGGAATTGCGGGGGAGGGGGTGTCGCTTTCACTTCTGAGCATGTTCCGCAGTCTCGTCACCATCTATCACCTGTTACGCTCACCTCCTACCGTTGCTTGTCCTATTGTGCAGTGTTTTAACATACATGGCCTAATTTGTCTTTGACTAAAACATGCAGTACGGCCCATTTAAAAGATAAAGTTGTTGAGAAAAGAAGTTGCGCCCAGTGACACCTTCCCCATCCCTGCTTCAGTGGCATAACCGACCATTTAAGGAGAATACAGAGAATGTTACATTTTTATTTTTTTATTATTAAAGGGAGGCCAGGGGAGAAAAACAAACAAACATATCAGAACACAAAGTTCTGATGCTTGGATTACAACATACTTCCTGTTTCACCAGAAAGCCTGATGAATTAGGGGCCTCGTGGCATAAATTACCATTGACATAAAAGTTAAAATGAGCAGCTTCAGAGGCCAACTGGTGCTTCAAAATACAGCAATACCTTCTGAAGAAATCAAAAGCAGCTGGAAATATGTAAGCATACAAGAAGCAAAAAGATGAAGAAAAATAAAAAAGAAAAAATGCACAAAAACAAACGGGTGGGAAATTTTAAGAATTTAATTTTAAAATAATTTATAATGCGGTAGACTGATTTATTCTTCGCTGCACAAAAAAAAAAAAAATGTCCCAGTGTAGGAAGTGGTTCTTTAAACGCCACCAGTTCCACATTATCCAGTTCTTACAAAAAGACAAACTATTCTCAGCTGAGCGCATCACTGTGTCACTGCACTGTCCCAGGCGTACGGCTGATGGCCGCCACCCTCTCGGCCGATGTCCCTCAGCCCTCCCTTCCACCTTGGCCCACTGCCTTCAAGTCTTTTTCCGGCGTTTGGCCATCGGGGAGTCACCGGGTGCACTGCCTGCCTTGGCATCGCCAGCCTCCCACAGAGCACTCCGCAGAAAGCGAGACGCTGCCCCTTTGTCTAGACGGGCTGCCTTCTTTCGATCCGTGATCTCCCGTACTTTGTTCATGTACGTCCGGACTCGTTCCTGTGGGATGAGACTGGTTAGGAACCACAAGCGTTCGCACCGCTGTACCCCCTCCCTCTGGTGTGGCTTGTGTTGTATTTCTTCAACACACTTGAATGGTTTCCTCTCATCGTACATGTCCCTGCACATGGTGCACACCCAACCAGTTCAATTAAAACCATTTATTTTGAGTGCTAAACAAACAGGTTTTGTTACAAAAAGCACCAAGAGAAGCACTTTTTAAAAAGTTTCAATACAGGCAAGCAAAAAACTTTAAGCAACAAAACAAACAGAACTTTACAAAAGAATTACAACACAAGGATTAAACAAGAGGTCTTGTGTAGTTTTCAGTTCATACTGAGAACGTAATTGTATATATCCAAAAGCAACACTGAAAAGAAAATTAAGACATAAATCAGAGAAGAGAACTTTGCAGGCAATATCCCTGGTTTTAAAGCCAAAAACCCTTTATCTCAAGGAGTTCTGAAAGCCCAGATGAGAAAGAATGAAAGGGGGAAAAAAAGTAACTCAAAGCATGTTTTTTTTCCCTTTGGCAATGAAGAACCACTCAATCATCCTAATTCTACTGTCATTCAACAATACGTATTAATCTTACATAAATGAAAGAAATTTAAAAAAAAAAAAAGGGAGAAGCCCTTTAATGTGGCTAATTCATGGCTGTCCTTCATTCCTAACTAAGTGTTAGCATAGCTTTATGACTTAAAAGCAAATGCACTTTAATGCATGGAATGACAGGACTTTCAGAAACCATCCACATAACAAAAATGTCCGCTCTTATGTCATAGCACTCGCATTAAACCATCACTGCAAGCCAAAAATATTTGATTAATTGTTGAAACAGAACACCCATATTTGAAGCTGAATCCATTAAACATTGAAATGTGGAATATTTCAAAACAAGGGTTAAGATAATATTGAAGGCGGATTTGGACAAACACACACACAAAAACAGAATAATAAAAGTAAATGATCTCCAGACAGTTCACAGCTGCATCCGGTGTCTGGCCAACACTCTTCTCCCCAGCTTAGCAAGAAAGCACAAAATGTCACGATCTCTCATGTAACAATCATGCCAAAAGAATCCTGTGCACAGATGTGAGTGTGCAATAGTAGGAGTGCGACACTGAAACGTGGAGTCCGCCTGTATTCTCACACGAATCAAGTCAATAACGTACGTACCACGTAAAGGCACGACAAAACACACACACGCCATCTGAAAAGAGCACGAGGCCTAAGGGGTAAAATATTAGCAGGACATAACATTATAAATTGTTATAACCAATTTAAAATGATCATTATTTACAGAGGGGAGGTGATGGAGGCTGTGCACTGTTTTGAATTCTACACCAGACTGATGATGATGCCCGGTGCCACACTGACACAGGTTACCAAATGACCACAGTCTGACATACAAGTACACAAATGACTGCAGTTCCCATTGCTATAAGGATTCTTTGCTGTAGCCAGTATGTATTGTACGTTTGGGTTGTTCATGCATTTCCCATCAGCCTATGAAGTACTCACCAGTTCCTGCTTGACTCCGTGTTCCTTAGGGTTTATCCCTTGTGTCACCAGATAGGCTGTCATAAGAAAATTAGCAGGTAAAAATTTGTTTCCTGATGTGCCAGTGTGCGATCAGAAATTTAGGTAACCATCAATCATTGATATTTTAGAGTTTTGAAAAACCAAATATCAATATAGGTAATTACAGCATTGCATTATTAAAGTGTAACTTGGGAGAATTTTACCTTTACGTTAGTTCCAAAATACTGTGTACAGTACTAATATTCTTAAGTTAAATTTACTTCACCATCCTTAAAATAAACATTGCAGGTTCATTTGTAAAACTCCCAAAGTGGTGCAGTGTCAGTCAACACAACTTTCACTCACTCCAAAATAAAGAATTCAAAGCATAAGCAGACATCAGGTCCACTTTGGCTTGTTCGAGGGGATCCAGCTATTAGGAAAAATAAAACGCACGTTAAACTGTGTTGAAATAGTTTACAAGTTTATTAGCTGTACTGTACTTACTAGTCGTATTATATGTTAACATCAGTTTACAACATAAGAATTTACTCTGAACCTTATACATTAGTCTTTCATT
Source organism: Chitala chitala (assembly GCA_025773905.1). NCBI lineage: Eukaryota > Metazoa > Chordata > Actinopteri > Osteoglossiformes > Notopteridae > Chitala > Chitala chitala. The sequence continues at coordinate 3,260,229 of JABJVR010000052.1, read as the reverse complement.
CCGCACGTTCAGTCACAGTCTGCAATTTTCGGTAGTTTCTAGTGGTAAATCACGTCGATCTTACTTTCTGATTTAATTCATTTCTCGACACAGACACCAAGGTTTTGACCATATTGTTGACAGAGTCCAGAGAGGAGTGAAACTCTGTTAGATATTCCTCAATTTCCGTAGGGCATTCTTCCCCAGCTACGCGTTCATTTGCCATATTCTACAAGTAAAAAATTTAAACAACATTAAACCAACGACACACCGTTTCAAGTATAAATCCGAGTGTTCATTGTAGCTTAAGCAAAAACAAGTGTCAATTACAACAATGTTGCTTTGTCAGTATACCAACGTAAATCAAATGCTGGTAAAGTAGCTAGCAGCCGAAGTAAATGTCCGTTGTGTTTGTAACTGAATGATATAGTTTTTAATAATAACTCAATATTTCAAAGTTTCCTTTTGTCGCTATATGCCATTAACAGCATAGCATTTCTCAATTCAGAATGCATACCTGCACAATTGTTACACGCAGATGCCTATCTTCAAACACGTTTCCAAATTAACTTCCGCCGTGAAGTAAAGCTCATACAGGAAACGGAAGTAGTATATCACAGTGCTGCTGGGTATTGTAGTTAAATAATTTGACACATAAAGCTTAAAAACTAAGCAGTCGTTTCTGTGGGTATTGTAGTTTATTATCATCACATACTGACAAATGACAAGCAGTGAGCAATTTAGATAACGAACTTATACGCTATGACGTGTGTGTGATCATATGCATTATGTCAAATTAAGGCTTTGCTGTTTTTATTTTGACCTTTATGTCGACTAATTATATTTGCATGTTATCCCTCTACCCAAATTTCCGTCTACTAAAATCACCTTGATATACCTGTTTTGTTTCTATAGCTACAGCGTCGCAGAGATGGCAGTGCCAAATAACTTCAAAGAAGTTTAATCGGTCCAGTCTTGGAACGTTCTGTTTTTAAAATGTTCTAAAGATTTCGCAGATTCTTGTGTAATACGAAATTTGGAACACTATGGATAATTGTGATTTGGAAATAATCAAAATTTCTGCTGGAAAATTAGATCCCCCTTTTAAGCCATCTATTAAAAAATACAACGTTACTGTCCCTAGCGACATTGATAAGTTGAGGCTGGACCTGCAAACCAGTGACTGTGGCGCATCATACAGAATCGTAAGTATATCCCCCTTTCTGTTTTGTCGCAACATTGTTTTCAACGTCTGTGTGTTCATGGCAAATATTAATAATGTCTCGACTTGTTTTGCAGCATTTTGGCGATAGTTCAAATGTTCTTAAGCTGAACGATGGACTGAATCCAGTAGATATAGAGGTGGTAGCTGAAGACGGCACGGCGCAGATTTATCACATGGAAATTACGAAATTGTCCTCCAGCGCAACAGAACTTACTGACTTAACATTACCAGAAGGCATTTCATTGCGTCCTGTATTTTCAGCGAATATTTATGAATATACAAGTGAGCCTTTTTATGAGTAACTGTCAATAGCAGTATCGCATTTCAAATTGAGTGAAGCGTGCTTTAAATTACAATTTTATTAACTGATTTTGTCATTCATTAATTCACCTAGGTGCAGTAAATTTTCATTCCAGCTACTTACGTGTACTACCGAAGGTACCGGATAGTAAGATGAAAGTTGTGGTCAACGGGACTGATGCCTCCGAACCTGTTCCTTTATCAGTGGGAGACACTCGGATTGAGATCTGTGTTTGTTCAGCAGATGGCACTAAATCCCGGGTAAGAAATCCCTGTTTTATAATACAGAATACTGGCCTCATAGTAAGGTTTTCAAGCTAATAACATAACTATACTCAGCAAAACTACAAAATTGTTAACTATTTATTGAAACAATTAAGCCAGAACCACGGAAAGCCACTGCTTGAGAATACACCATTTCTTGCAGGTGTACACATTGCTGGTCACACGTGAGCAGATCTCCTTGGCTTTTACATTCTGCAATGTGGAGGATCAGATGGAGTACGAATGCCCAGTTTCTCTGACAGCCTTTTACAGGCCCGTGTCAGTTGGCCCTAGGTGAAGAAACAGAACACTGGCTGCTTGTGAACATGTGTTCCCATCAGATGCAAGGCCTTATTGACCATTCTTTTGTATGGATGTTATTCTTTGTACAGTGAACCTAAGCACATCTTCTCATCACCATACATTGACATGCTCACCCGGAGGTCAAAGGTCAACCCCCTGAATGAGTGTCCACTGGAGGAGAACTGGAGGGTGCCAGAGCTTGACCTGGACAGCAGGATGTCTGCAGCTCCCGTCAAGTGTTTTTTTCACTATCGTGGTAGGGACCATAAAGTAAATGTCAGGTTAAGCACTGTGCAATAGCCATCTGCTTTAGTAGTCTCATACTGAATACCAGCAATATGAAAGTGCATAGTGGATAGAAAATGAATACACTCCCTTGGGTTGTTTACCTGGTTTTCAAGGGTGGGGTGGTGTTGGTGGTGGTGTGAAAGCCAGTTTAACAAGTTACCCTGATCTGATTTTCCATTCCAGAAAGTGAGATAAGAATGAACGCCAACTCAGTCACTGCTTGACAGAGGATTAGGTCACTGAAACCCTGGGTTAATAGATGAGGCTCTAGTACAGTAATCAGCATTCGGCTGTCAAAGATGTCAAGTTCATTCGTACATGAAGTGGTTAACAAAGAAACTCTAATGATTTGCAGGGCATTATGACAAGACAGCGGCATTAAACCATGATTAGATATTCTTGCACGTCAGATTAATATCTGTGCGAATATTAGTTCCCATTCAAGTGTATTCTGTAGTTGAACAACCTTTTGAAGCTGTATCTTTCAAATATTATACAATGTGATTTTGCTTCAGCATCATTACAAACAGCACGGCGGTACACTGGTTAGCCCTGTTACAGCGCACCTCGGTGCACATCTTACTTTCTAAAAATTATGAGCAACAGATGTACATTTTTTTTTAATTAATCCAACAGATTTTTTTTCCTCAGTGCACACCATATCTCTGTCTTTTGCTACAGCTGTAGTGCTACCTTTTTAAAAACTATGAATTAGTATTCTGCATATATGCAGACATTAATATGTCCAATTCTACAGATGTACACTGAAGAACAATCTATTGGATTAACATAAAATATGTATGTACATCAGTTGCCCATAATTAAAATGCTTCCTAAAAATTAATGATTTATATGCAATGCATTTAAACATAAAAGTAAATTTTTGTTTTGTCTAAATGCAGATTTTTTAAATATTAATCCAACAGATTTCTTTTCAGTGTAAAGTAGGCACCTCCATGCCTCTTGGCATCCATTTCTACAGTGAATTGTTAGTGCTGTGATCGACCTATGACGGCTTTTTATTGTTTTGCATGAATGTGCTTCAACAAGATTAAGCCTACTCACAGTTAACTCTGATTCTTTGAAATGAAAATCCACTGAAACCTTTGAATATGTTGACTTAAGGTTGTCCAATTTTGAGTTTAAATTTAAAGTCCATGTTTTTTAACTGCCTTTCTGGAGTACCCCCTGATTGTGCTGTCAGCATCATGGGGTCAGCATCATAGGGAGCGTATCCAAGGTAACATAGGGCATAAGGAGAGATCACCTTAAATGGGACCCAAGCCCATGGATGCACATACTACCAGGGCAGTTTAGAGCTGCCATTTCACATGAACGACAGTCTTTGGACTGGTGGTCTAAACCTGTGTGCAGATATACATAAGTATGATAAAATAAGGGCAGGGTAAGGTACAGAAAGGGTTTCAGCACTGAGCCTATAGTCCTGAAAGCAGTGGGGCGGTTACACTACTGACTATGGCTTTGTGATACAAAGTAACATCTTCCAGAACAGTACTGAATTAATTTTTCTCATGGAAGTCTTTATTTAAAAAACTGTATGGAAAAACACATTTTTATGCATCTGATTTCAATGTAATATAGCAATTGATGTTTCTCAAGGGTGCAAAAAATCAGTTTTTCATGGAATGCAAATGTACAGTTCCCTGTAGTCAAATATTCAATACCAACCACCGTACTAATTCAGAGCAAGAACTCCTAACAAACAAGCACATTCCATTGGAAACGAGACAACGCTTTCGTAAACACTTTGGTTTCACCTGTTTACGTCTCCTCGTCTATTGCCATCTCTGTGGCCCATTCTGACATCCAGTGTGTGAGAAACAACCTTGCTTTCATGTTTTGGAAAGGGTGTGACAGTGTGACAAGGTTGTCAGAGGTCGGATCACACGCCAAAGACTGCCAGCACAAACCCCCCTTAGACCTGGACCCAAAGGTCAGTGTGAAATGTTTACAACATGCTTCATACCAGAGCCATTTTGACTTGCTGAAATATTAGGTGTAGCCATAGCCTTGTTAAAATGTATTAATTTACATGTAAGATATTCATGATGCAGGTCACGTCTTATTCAATACGATCATTATGTAACCTGTAATTATTGTTGCAGGAAGTCACAAGTACAGAATGGTATAAAAAACACTTTGCATCCTCCAGTATCCTGGAAATTGAGACAAAACATAGACTGGAGGTAATTCCAGCATCTTTTCTGTTCATTATTTCACAGTATAGACAGTGGAGATCAAAATTGGAGAACAACATACAATTTCCTAAATTTCAAGATCACTGCTTTGTCCTATTTGAAATAATCTAAGCAGGAGTAAATGAGCAGTTTCAGATACCTTCGTTATTGGTGTTAATCTGGTACCTGGTGCTAATTTCTTTAATTATCTGATCTGATCTCCACTGTATACTACAAAGTTGCAGATGTTTTCCTTCACTTATACTTCAGTTAGAGACTAGTGAACCACCACTGTAGTTTACCAAGTCTGGTGGGTGCCTCAGAGAGAGAATTAGAAAAATATCATTATCCGCAAGTGTTAAGTATCACCTGACACCAAAACCAAGGTCTGATGGTGAAGCATCATCTCTGACATTCGGACCATTCACTGGCTGCCCTATAGTAGGTGTTGTTGAGAGGCCAACATTGCACCATTGATATTAAATACAGTAATAGTTATATATTTCATTTGAAATTATTAATATGCACTGTATGTACCACAGATATTCGTGTTTCCTGCATGTATTATAGCTTTTCTGTTGCTTAAGTGTTAATCCTGTACAAAAGTAGTACAATTTATTGAACAATCCAACTGAAATATAGTATTAAAGTGATTACAGAGTCATTACAAAAATTTCAGCAAGTCACATTAGATGTTTAAATCCAAAGAAATAGTCATCTGTCAGGATTAATGGAGGTTTTCCCTTTCTTTTTCTAAGACCCAAAGCTGGGAACTGAGGCTGCAGAAAGCGATTGGGGGAGATGATGCTGATGAACTATGTCGTCATGCTGACAAACAACTTGAACTCTACAGAAAAAGGCTTCCTCAACCAGGCACATAAGACGCCACAAAGTAGCCCTCTAGCCAAACTTTGAGCAGAAGTCTGATTAGCATTGCAACATAACTTGTATCTGACAGACACACTACACATTTGTTGATGTGGGATGTTTCCTGATGTTTATCTGTCTCCATTTCTAGAATTAACCCTGATTCCAACACATTGATGAGACCTCTGAGAGCTCAAGCCAGAACTGGGGCTCAGTTTCCCATTCTGCAAGATATTAAATATTAAACATAAAGTAGCAAAAAAGTGGCTCTATCAGAATTGTAGGCAGGAGGTGTTTCAGCAGGAATCGGGGTGGTCAAATAACCATATGTACTGCTTGTTGATCTTGGCTGCTTGCATGAGATCCATCACCCAGCAGTGTCTGCAGTGATTTGACAGAATGGAGAATATCCCTTGCATTTTTAATGCGTCAGCAGTCACAGATGGACGCAACATTTGGAGCCGTAATGCACTCAGCTAGATGCAATTCTCAATTCCAGAAAGCGAGGTGAAATGGAATAAGCCATGTTGAGAAACCTGTCTGCTTTTGCTTTTAAAGATAATGACAGGAGACGTGGATGCAGACTTTGGCGGTTTGGGTTTTTGAAGGCCAAGCTCTGGCAGGGAGCCAGGCATTTTCTGTAGAGGCAGAATGACGCAAGTTCAACTTGCACGCAAAGGTCGATTGACAGACATAGATCTGCATTGAATTAAGACCCTGATCTGCCTCAAAGTGTTTAACCTTCTCTGACTGCAGAAGGTTAAAGACATTAAACATTTTCAAGTTCTTAATTTACATATTATGTTGTAATTCATTATGCAACAGTTAGTACCGACCAAGTAATTTGACTGGACAAGGGGCATTTCATGAGTGCTAATATAGAGTACAGTGGCACTGGGACGTTTGTATGTATCACTCCATTTTACAGCTGTTCTAATATTTGTTAATTACACTATCTGTCAGTCGCCAGCTCAATGGTACATTGTAACAAACTATGCTGAAAAGAACTATTTGTGCTGGCGGAGCCGAATAACTGATTAAATAAACAAACAAATCTTAATCTGTTGTTCCTTATTACTGTCGACTAATAAATGGCATTTGTAGAACTGTTGTATAAAAGCAATATCACACTCAAGGCACCTTGGTTAGAAATGCTGTGACTTTGGCATTTGTGTGAGGGTTTGGCCTTTCTGTGTGACCACAGGTCACCTGGTACAGTATGAGGAGGGGCAGTCCCCACTGGAATGCCTAGAAGATGCAGCCATATACTATGCCACAGCGTTGAGGCTACAACCCCGTGACCCAGCTCTGCACCTCCGTCTGGGCTACGCTCGGGAGCAGCTGCACTGTGCTGCTGAGATATACGGTCTCAGGAGACAGGTAGTGTTTAGGAATGCTGCATCTCACACACTACGCAACATAGGGTAAGAGAGTGGCCCTGCTAAGAAATTAAAGCAGGTTCACAGGTTTGCAGCCCACTGTGAGGCTGATGTGTATGCATATTGACTGCTATCCCAGAATTCAGCTTGCTCCCCCCATGCTTGCATACTCCCTTGCATTGTCTGTCTGGCTCAGGAACAATCTGCTTTTTCACTCACACAAAGTGTTCATGCTGCCCTCAGCATCTGCTCTAGGAATGAGGAAGCCCCCTTGTAGGTGTTCTTTCCACAAACTGGTCTGTTTGCAGTAAAGTCTTCCTGACCCTGCAGGCCTATTGGGCATTTTTGAGCCTGTCCAACAGTGTAGTGATTGCAGTTCCACTTTCTGCCAGGCTGAAGGAAATGAGACAGAGGTGGGTGGTGCCAAGGCAGCTGGGAGAGAGGAGGAGATCCTGGCCATCTGCAAGCTACACAGCCTGTCAGGCAGCCCCACGCTGGAGGACCGGCTGAAGGCCCTGGATGCTGAATACCAGCAGCTGAGAGAGCAGAGCCAGTCAGCGAAGGCCGACTACATCCAGACCCTTTTCATCTGGCTGTCAAAGAGAGCCGGAAAGGTACCTCCTGCCAACTTTGGGTGACAGTTCAAAGGGTGCCAGCCGTTGACCTCTTCATGGCCTGTTCAGCAGCCTTTCTGATGTCAGTTGACCTTTTGCCTGATGCTGAAACTGCACCCTGGTACCGTGCTGGTGACATTTGGAGATGGACTGTTTGGACATCACATTCAGTAAGGGTGCACTGATACAGCACTTAGGGTTGTATCAAGTCTGTGTGTCATTGCTTTTTTGTTCTCCAAAAAATAAACGGAGACATTTAAACCATTAAAATATAAACCTACTATTTAAAGTTAGAAAGGGTTGTTTATTTAAAGTTAGGAGTCAACCAGGCAGTGTTGACAGCTTGTTACTGGTTCAGGATGAGAGACATGACAGCACAGGAGAGGAGGACCCTCAGCAGCAGGCAATGCTGAAGTACCTGGACGCCTGGTCCCTGAGCCCAGACACTTGGGAGTTTAACCTGCATGCAGGCCGCCTGCTCTTGCTCCAGGGCCGATCCCGGGAGGCGCTGCAACACTTGCAGACAGGCCTCACCGTGCGCCCCTCCCACGCCAGCCTCAGGTCAGCTGATCATGTTTCAGAAGCCTCTGTAATGTCTGCTTCAACCTCAGCATTCATGTAAAATGTTTACTTATGGTGGTACGTGGAATGCACCATCATCCACAATCAGAATAATATACATTTTTACTCTCTAGCTATTTATTTTAAAGCAGGGGTCAAAGTGCAGTCCTGGAGGGCCGCAGTGGATGCAGGTTTTTGTGTCAGCCAATTTCTGATGTTAATTTATTCTTAATGGAAAATTAACATTATTGACTTTGTTTACATAATTACTGTGTCAATCCAGTAATTCTAACAAGCATATTTAACTTTTAATAAGAGTCTTAAAGGCAAAATACTTACTGATGTTGCTTCTTATCTTTTATTAACAGTTATCTTTAATTTTAAAACCCATTTCTTGTTCATGACCACTTAAGTCACTGCTCCTGATTAAGATTTTTTTTGTCATTGACACCTCTACTGCAGTTCATTAATTATTACAATTTGAATACAATTAATGATTACTGGTTTGAATTAAACACAATGCTAAATTATTCAGACATTTTCTGCTCAGATTCTGCAGTTAGAGCAACATTTGAAATAAACTTTTTATTTATTTCTTTATAGCTCATTCTTTCTCTCAATTAAATAAGGCAACTAAGTGCAGGCAGGAAAGAATGCAGAGATGCAAGTATGTGCCAGTAATTGATTATTAAGGTAATGGTCAAATTAAAATGAATTAGTTGGCTGGAAGAAAAACCTGCACCCACTGCGGCCCTCCAGGACTGCACTTTGAGACCCCTGTTTTAAAGTGAATGAATCGTGTTAGGCTACGTACTTAGATCTCAGGTACGAAAGCATACCCAGTCCTAAGCCACTACCCTTCTGGCTCAGTTGGTCCGTTTACACTGGTGCTCCTCCCGTGATGTTTCGGACCATACTACATATGTGTTTGTATATGTGCACCTTGGCAGGTTCTACACGGGCTTGGCTATGCTGGAGCAGGAGGAAGACCGAGGGAGCAAACAGCCTGAAGCACTCCTGTATCTTCAGCAAGGCCTGGAGCATTTTATCACCCAGTGCTGCAGTCCACACAGCCTGAAAATGTGTGTGTGTGTGTGTGTGTGTGTGTGTGTGTGTGTGTGAGTGAGTGTGTCTGTGTGTGTTTGTGCAACTCATTAAACATTGTTGGAGACAGAGGACCTACAAACCAGACATGTGCTGATGAAGGCTTTCCCCTCCCTCAGCAGAGAAGAAAGCCAGGCTATGATGGACCTCCTGTCCCCTTTCAATGTGCAGTTCCTGAGAGGCTGTCTCAGTCTGGGATCCTTGCTCAAGGAGTACAGACCTCCAGGGAAAGCCATGAGCCCAGAACATGTGTTCCACATGTGGGTTTCCGTGTAACTCATTGCACAGAGTACTGACAACTATACTGTTGTTAAATCATCATGATCTTACCAACTGAAGACTTACATACTCAAACCAGCACAATTATTCTGCTGATATACTTTATTTACATTCCTACAATGTTCATTGACTATCTTGTACTGTCAGCACTGGGGCCACACATCTTTACATGAACCCCCCCATTCTTCTTCTGCAGTACGGCAGTTCTGGCTGCGCATGCCGTGAGCAGGTGTGTGTGCCGGGGACAGGTGGCACAGCAGCTGGAGCGGACACTGCTGGACGCGCACTTTGCCCTCCTCCAGGCCCTTGTTGACACCCAGGCACAGGTTTCACGGAGGCAGGCCTGGGTCTCCAAGCGGTGCTGTGCCCTGTCTTCCCTCATTCGGCTTAGCATTATTGCCCCCTGCAGGGATCTTCTAGACATGCAGGAAAAGGTAACATTTACCATGTTGATATGGTTTTCATTTAGGGCAAATTTAACACAAGTTGGTTATAAGGACCATAAGACAGACATGTACTTTGTAGCAGATATTATGACAGTATGGTTTAAAAACCAGAAATTGTTGATTTATGTTAACATTGTCATCTCATCTGGGTCCCAGGTATGCACCCAGGCTCTGCTCCAACTTAGCGTTTGTGTTTGGTGTTCCAAAGGTTTTCTCCAACTACTCTAGTTTTTCTGTAAAGTTTACTTTGTGTGCTCAGTAATGTGACAGAAAACTGATGTGATAAGAGAATACTTAAAAATCACAAATAGATGGAAAATACATTTCTAAACATTTTTAAACAATCCTGTGTATTTACAAAAGTTACATGACAAGAAAAAGCACTTTTTTTAAAGCTAAAGTTGTCTTCCCTTTACTACTGGCAAGGTGTGTCAGATGGGAGTTGTCGCCACACCCCACAGCAGCCACGCCCTCTGCCTCCTTGGCCACGCACAGCTGGCTCTCCATGACATTGACCCTCAGTTGGAGGCCAGTCAGGATGCCTTAGCTAATGCACTGCTCAGCTTTCAGGCCAGCATTGAATTGGAGAACAAAACCCAGTCTGGACCCATCCCTACCCAGCTAGCCAGTAAGCATGGAGTGGCCTAACTTGTTGTGTGCACTTCAGTGTTTCATGTTCATCCCGGCTTCTTCTGTTACATTATTTTCACTGATAACAGTATAATCATTGTACATGCTGTGTACCAATAACCTGGGGCTGTAACAACAAACTCTGAATGCAAATTATCCTTATGACACATATTAACATTAACACCTCATTAAAATCCTGTTGTGCTGCATTCTGTTGAATGATATATACTTGGAGACTGTCTAAAATAAGTTTTTCCTCCATTAGAGCAAAAATGGTGGCAGGACCGATTGGTCACAGAGAAAAAGGAGGAAAAGGTGGGTCAGCAGTCAGCCCAACCACCAGATGGTGCTCAACAAGGCTCTGGAGCAGAGGCAGCTGGAAGAGGAAACAAGAGGCCAAGGGGGGTCCCAGCAAAAAAGAACATAACAGGCCCTGCACCCAGCCGAGCAGCATGCAAGTTTACACAGTTGGCCAAACCAGCCCCATCTGTGCCAAGGTACTTGCTGTGACCAGAACTCTGCTTGTTTTGCAGCCCTGCTGAAACAACCTGCATACAAGTAACAAAGTAACAATAGGCATGGTTAAATATAAAATCTGATATTTATCCGTGCATACATATCTTCTGCCATAGGAAGCTTGATAAAAGTCACTGAGCTAAACTGCTCTATAAAAATAGCCTGATGTGTAATGTGCCTTTGGGCAAACTAGAAAACACAACAAATGTTTTTTTTTTAATTATCTTGATGCTTTATTCTGAATTGATGCAGAGATGATGATTATTTAAATTAGACACCACGTTGAACAGTAGATAATTATAATATAGTGTCCACTTTATAAGTGATGCTGTGTAAACACAATGACATTCCTTATTCGACCACCAGGGGGCGAGCTACAGCTGCAAGTGGAACAAAGGCAGCCATTAATACAGTGTGCTGCAAAACAAGCTCAAAAACTCTGCTTTTATCCAACACCTCAAAAGCAGCCTGCCAGTCATCCACAGAAAAAAATGAGCCAGGAGGTCAGGCCTTTCACCATAAACAAAAAACTCTTTCATCTGTGAAACAATTGCTTTTAAAGCTTTACATTGTGTTTTGTTGCTAAGCAGCTAAACTTTGCAGCAGCTCCAGCTCCAAGATTTATGTGTAAGGTAGGATATCATATTACAACCAGCCTTATATTTGTCCACAATGATATTTAGCATCAGCCCCACAGACAGAGGAGACAGTTCTGGACCTGTGTAATGAAGTTTCCGTGACAACCAATCGCTGGTCCCACACCACACGCCTAGGCCTGGCTAGAGTCCTTTCCCACTCGGGCAGCACCCAGGAGGAGGCGTGCAAACTCTACCAGGAGATCATCAGCCTGGCACCAGAGGTGGGCTTCAAGTACTTCACAAATTCATTGTGAAAATGTCAAGGTTTTTCTTATGCCACTGTCAGTTTATTTAAATGGCACATTGAATACAAGTGATGTGCAAAGTGCTGTACAACCCAATAAATAAAAGGGAAGAGGCATAAACAGGTCAAAAAATCCAAGACAGATAAAGTAACATTCAATAAAATTGTTCCATAATCTAAATAAATACTTTAAAAGAAACTAAAGTAACATAAATTGGAATCCACCTTCATTGGGAGCTTAGTTTATAGGTATGACAGCTCATGCTTTCCAATGTGTTCCAAAGTTTAGGTGCTTCGACAGAGAAGGCAGATTTCCCTGTACTCCTCAGCCTAACCTTTGGAACACCTAATAATAGTTGTTCACTAGACCGTAGCCTTTGAGAAGGGATGTATGGTTTTAAAAGTTCTGGTGTGCTGCACTAATTCGTTATGCTTTGAGCCGGGTCTGCATTGCAGGTGCACGATGCCTACATCGAGCTTGCCGAGCTGCTGGTGAAGACCGACCCCTTGGCTGCAGTGAACGTGTACTGCAGGTTCCCTCTCAGACCAATCAGCGAGCAGAACTTTGACGATGCCTTCATAACGGGCGAGGTCGTTCGTATTCTCATGAAGGAAGAGCTGTTTGATCACCCACAGCTGGGCCCTAATCTAATCGCTTATGGGAAGGTCATGGGCGTCAGTAGGTATCCAGCGTTACACTTATTAAACGTTGCAGTGTCGTTGTCTACATTGCAGTGCCACGGCCTGATCTGTTTTTTGCTTGCTTTACAGGTTGTATAGAAAAATACATTGATGTTCTTGAGGCTAAATTCAAAACAAACTTATTGAAGAGCGTGTATGCTGGTGTTCACAGTAAATCAGTGGAAGACAAGGACCTTCAGGACTTCTTCAAATTCAAATGCTGGATATAAGAATATTCTTAATCCATACTCATTCACATTTATTTTCCCCATTTTAAATAAAAACGCATACACTCACTTTTCTAAAAAAAAAAAAAAACAAACTGAAGTTCTACTAGTTGTCTGTGCTGAGATTTTGGAAATAAGAACACTTCTAATATGTTATACTTCTGTATAATCTTATAAAAGTTTGGGATAGTACAAATTCTTTTTCATGTCCTTGTTTTTCTGATGGAAACCTTCAAAACATACATGAACAGCACTTTAAACTTTTGCATGTACGGTTGTACAAGGTTTATCAACAGGACAAGGTTATTTAACAATTTTCATCAAATAAAATTTATGCAAAATAAATGTACAATTGTACACAATGAAGATGGCAAACAGGAGAGTGGATATCCCAACTGGGGAATCTGGTCTTTAAAACCAGCAGCACACTAGTTCTGTCTTACTGCTGGTCTCCAGTACAATAGAAACACTGGACCACAGCAGGGACAGGCACTCCTCACAACCGACTGAGCTTGGTGACAATGAGGACGCGGACCGCCTGGTCGAAGGCTGAACACACACACAGGCCCTGCTTGTCAGGGCTCCAGTCTAAGCTGGCAATGGGCTGTGTGGACAGCGTGACATTCTGCAGCAGGTTCACTGTCCCGGCCACGCCCATTTCTACCCCCTCGGCGTCCTTCTTGCTCCTCTGAGCCGGATACTCGCTGGAACAAAGCACAAACACCAATAAGACGCACTTTTTTAACAGTGTTAACTGCAATACAGAACAAGTGAGTTCTCAGTGAACCCAGCCTCTGTGCCTCAAAGTGCAACAAACCTTATATACGTTGCAAGCCACACTAGACAGCTCAAACAGGGTCGGCGTACCATTTATACTCTTCGTATGACACCTACATGATGCATGCTTGGAGAACAACCGAGTGCTCAGCATGCAGGAATGTGTGCATAAGAAGCGAACACTTACTATTTCCACAGATGGAGGTTTCCAGCACCACCTGCAGTCATGAAGACATCTCTACTCTGTGGCAAGTGCCTCACTTGCCACACTGTGGACTTATGGGCCTGAAGAGGACAAGAGAAAGGAACTCCCAGGTCAGGCTCCACAATGTTCACTAAATGCATTGCACTACACATTTGAAGCCTCACCCTAAAACGGGACTGGGCAGATAATAACCCGGTCACCTTCACATATTTTGTTTATAGAAGGTAGGCAGGTGCCTAAGAATTTGGTGATGTTCAGTGGGAAAATGGGAAACTGGTGTGACAGCTGGCAGTGAAGGCTTCATAAATGGTTTTCCTGCACATTAGTGTCACAGGTGTGTAAAAATACGTTAAAAACATTAATGTTACAGCAGTCCTGTGATCAAAACAGGCCATTCATTCAAGAAACTGACATAGCAGAATCTGGATTGAACCTACATGATTGAAGACTTGTTTTCAATTTTAAAAAATGTGAATATGACTAACCAACTGCTGCAGGACACAAGCACACTTTATGTTATGAATCTTTCACTGTGACTGCAAATATAGCAGACAATCGTCTCCCCCAGTAAGGGGAGTTCCAACTGCCAAAACCATGCAGCGTCTTAATTGACACAAGCATCTGTGTATGTTGGCTGCTGTCTGTTCCATTAACTGCTCACAATATTTTAAAAGTTTTTAACAATCAGAAATCATGGGAAGACAGAGGCAAACAGGGAGCCAGTTTCATGTAAATAAGTACCTGTATCTGTGGGGGGCCCCACCTCCACAAATACACCCTGGTGAGAAATGAGCACTGGCTAACCCTTCCACATTGCAAAATAGCATGTGGACCAAACGAGTGTTACAAAGAGCTCCACCTGTGAAAACCTCAGAACAGGGCTTTCTGTGCATACTAAAAAAACGTGAAAATAATGCATGACAGTTTCCAGATGGGAACACAATCTGAAAAAGTCACAGCAATGTTTTTTCTAGGTCCAAAATGTTACATTTAACAAGAACCATATCCACTGATTTCAAAAGAGCCGCCACAGATGTACATGCATGCTTCTTACAGACATCAAGGAAACCCAGAGTGGCTGGGCTCTCACCTTTTCTGAAACGGATGCAAAGCCTTTGGTTGGATGCTGTGTCCGCATGTCAAAGACATGAAACTTGCCCTCTAATGATGTTGCCACAAGTTTGTTCATGCTGATGTCTTTCCTGTCAAACTCGATGCAACACACCTGCCAATCACACAGGACAAACAATGACACTCCCCCTTCACAGCCTTCGCATCATTAAACCTTACATCACTATCTTGTTCCAGTAAAATAAATTATATAATTACAGCATATTATATTGTATGATACACTAAGAATACTGACCACTATATGGAAAAATCGGTCTAGTGCAGAGAATATCTTACCCCATTTTTGATATTCTTTTCCCATCTAACAGACATGTTTCTGAGGTCAAAAAGCTTGATGTCTCCATTATCATAACCAGCACACACACACCTATCCTGCTCATTGAAAGCATGACCTGAGAGAGGTACAACAAAACAGAAGGCAAAACGTGACTTTCCATCTTAAAGAAAGCTGCAGATCTTTAAGAAAAGAAAAACATACAAATGCAACTAAATCAGGCCTAAAAATGCATATGGCATAATGTTATGATCCCAGATCAGGTCAAACACAGCCCACCTAAATCAATTAGTTTACTAATGCCAAGATGTGATGTGTGAAGGTTGGGTATACATATTTAAATATTAAATACACGTATCAGGAGTATATGAAAAAAACACAGACATTGTTCTACCCACCAAAAGCCACAGTCCAACAATCTCTCTTAGTTTCCCCCTCAACGGGTTCCATGTTGGCCACAGGTGAGTCCTTCTGTCTGGGGTCCCAAACTTTGACTGTCCCTGTGCAGCGAAGTCACAGGAAAAATTGGCTTATAAGTACCATGCCAAGTTATATAGCAAACATCTGAAGAAAAACTGTGCACGTTGTTGTGGAAGGAGCTCTCAGTTAATGGATGTTCCACACAAACCGTCTCTGCTTCCAGTCACAATCTCAGGGGCTCCATCACCAATGCCCAGGCCTCCTACACCATCGATGCTGTTCACAATCTCCTTGTGTGCCTTCACAGAGTAAACTGGGATTTCAGGAACTTCCAGGTTCCTGTGTATGTTTACACATATTTTATTTGTGCCACAGTTATAACACGCAGTGTCCAGCTATGAATGATAAATCACATCTAATATGAAATGACTAAAACAAAACTCTGTATATTTCAAGCTTTTATTGGCCAGATCACACCCATACCTTATATGTACTGTTCAAATGCCCTTCGTTGTAAGGTGGCTTGTCTGTTGAATGTTGTATGTATTTTTATATAATATATGGAATCCGATTAGACCAACCAAAATGACAGGTTACCTACCACACGTTAAGGTTTCCGTCAAAATCTCCAGTAGCTATATGTCTTTGCTGTAGAGTTGTGGCACCGAATGTTCCACATTTTATTGGCTTGGCTTTTTCGATCTGCACATCAAAAAGTGCCACAAAATTAAAAATGCAAAGTAATTACAAATGAATATAGCTACGAAGACGAATGTACACCTATGGTACCAAATGATAACCAAATGGTATCGGTGATATGAAAGTAAAACAGGTACCCTGCGTTGCCATAGCTACCAATATCAAATAACCAAAGACATTTCTAGAGGTCAGCAAATTATGCAGCCAGCAAACTGGACTTTATCACTAACAAACGTGTTGTTCTTGTAAGAATTTGCGCGTTATTACCTCCTTAATAAGATGCACTTCTCCACGCTGAACTTCATAAATTTGCATCACTCCGGTGCCTCTGGCGAAGTTGCCCATGCAAACAAACTTTGCGCTGCATGGAATCCATTTGGTATCAAACAATGTGTAATTCAAACTTTTCTCAATGTGCGATATAATCTGAGGTTTTTCGAGTGGAGATGACATTTCGTCAAACCCCATAAACTATTAATGTAGACAAACGGTAACTGAATAACGTTATGAACCAAGAGCAGACACAATTTACTACAGCCTTCACACAACGGAACCACTCAGTGTAAACTTTAAGTGTGGGTCCTTCCGTACAAGACCGCGGACGTTGTAGGGCTGTCTCATAATGTGCCTGTTGTGAGTTGAGTAGTTCTGGTAAAATTATTGCGGTTATTATTTATCATAATTTATTTATATTACACTGATAAATTATTTCGTTCTAAACCAATTACTGTGCTACATTTAATTTAGTCAAAACACGTAGTATTTTTACAACAATGCGTACATGATATATCATCCAGAATGTTCGGAGGAAATACCGTGAATACGCGCTAGAGGTCGCTGGTGTGTCGGTCACATGTGCGTGACATGCATGTTTTATTGCAGTAACAACAATCGACTGAGAGTGATTAACAGGAAGGCTGTATCACTGTTAAGAATTAAAATCCATTTCAGTGTTCAGCGATTTCAGGTCACAGAGTGTATTCATATCGTTGTTCCGTGTTTATTTTACCCCAATCAGTGGAGTAGTAATCAGTTTAACGGTAATGTTTGGATTTTAGTTTCGAATTAATTTATTGTGCTTAAAAAATGCATTTACCAAACTTTTCTACCATCGTTGACATGCCTGTGTCATGAGGTTGATATTTTTCATACATACTTCTGACACAGGAATGTACTGTACATATATCACTGCGCAAAATGTTAAGGCTGCCTACCCTTCGACTTTATAAATATAGGCGGTTTTATAGTCTATCCTGTCCACCTTTGACTACACACGGAATAACTTGTCTCATTTGTTTTTACTTGTACAAACAGGCAAAATGATACTGGCTGGTTAAAAAAAAAAAAAACAGTTGTTGAGAGATTGCTTTTTAAATGGGATTTAAATTGTACGATCTGAATTGAGACCTCGTGTTTATTCTCTTTTAACGACTTTTAGTATAACAGCAATGATGAATTGCAAGTTTGCTGTTACTCCTTCTAGGTCAATGCCCAACCAGATGTGAATTGAAATAATATTTAAACGGAACTGGACATAATTGTGCACATGGCATGAAGGGACACTACAGCTTTGGAAGTACACATGGAGGCTTGTACTGTAAACTGAAGTAAACACATATTTAAAACAACATGCCATGTTAGTACTTTGTTTCTTCTACCCAGTACAGGTGCAACATCAAATGGACAAATAATACTGCAAGGTTTTGCACGGACTGTTGAGCTACTTTCCGGACATGTAGCGAATCACTTTACAACCAGAGGCAGACGCTTCCTGGACAGAAAGTAGTTTGCAGTTACATGCAACAAATCCACAGCAGTGTGCTTTGTTTAAAAGAGGGAGACTGAGTATTGAGATGTGTACTGCTGTCATTACACCAACTCGCTTTACCTTACCAGTCAGAAAGCAATAGCAGAATTTTAATTCCACAATGCTGAATTAACGTTGAATTAATGTAAAATTAACCTAATACAAAATGTGCAAACATTAAGGAGCCATTTAATAAAAATCCCGGGAGAACACTAACTTTGGAAGCGTGAGGAATGATGAACGTTATCACTCAAAGGAACTGACGGACTGTGTGTGAACAGAAAATCAGGCCCTCGGCACACAAGTTTCAAATTGCTGTTTAAAGTTTATTTTTCATTTTCATACAGTATGAAGTTTCCAATAGTTCCCACAGCACAGGATGCAGCATGCAAAGGAACAAAAGCAAAAATAACAAAAATTGACCTTTTCCCCTGTCAAAGTAAATTCCCATTCCTCTGAAAAGACAACAGTCGCACTCAAGTATTACAGCATTAGCCACACAGAAAGCAGACTGCAACCGTGATTAACACATTTCTGTACAAAAAAAAAAAAAAAAAAAAAAAAAAATTTTCCCCTTGAAGCAGAGCAATTGGCAATTACCACCACACAAAGCTCGAAGATTTGGTGAAATACAAGAAACACACCAAACCAAAAAAAAAAAAAAATACCTATATT
>JABJVR010000052.1:3151551-3229850 GCA_025773905.1 Chitala chitala | reverse complement strand
CCTCCCACTTAGTTAAGTACTTCACATTATATTTATCTCTGTCATGCATATATTTCACATCCCCTTCTAAGGGATCCCCAGAAAAACAACATTAATACTTACTGCATGTAGTACCCATTATTTCCCTTTTTATACCTTTTAAAATGTTTAACGTTTTTCCACTTTTTATTACCCTATCAATTAGAAATATTCCTCGTATTTAAACCCCAGACATCTTATTTTAAGGAGTACTCAGATGTTAATTAAGACAAAGACAAACAGTACAACACAATCACATGCAAGCACAGAGATCTCCCAGAGGACTCGAACCCCTGATCCCTTTTTAACGAGCGCATGGAGATATTCTTTCCTGTAGCCTTCTCAATCTGGCTTTGGACTACTTTGTGGACTGGTTACCACACTTTAGTGGACTGGTTACCACATTTACTTAGTGGGCTGGTTACCACATTTACTGAACTGATTACCGCATTAAGTGGACTGGTTACCACATTACTTCATGTTAAAGTCTGGACTTTTTGAAAATCCCGTCACCTCTCTGCCATCCAGGGGTCGCTGGCCTCCTATTCGGCAAAACAGTCGCAGTAAACGGCTGCGCCTGAGGTCTTTTGTCAGGAGTTCTACCTCCCCGCGGCTGCGTCTCAGCGCCGAATCTGGACGACGGAGAGGATCTTGGGATCCGGCTCGAAGGACCAACTTGTTAGGAAAATTCTTCCTTAGGTACCTAACAAATACATTCATGTACAAAAGGACTATATAAAATAAACAATTAACTACACACCAGACTTCGAAGTAAGAAAGAGTTTAATGCTCATATGAGGGAGACAATCCGTCGGTCTCACAGGATACCTCAGAACAATCTCAAAAGTTCCAACTGCGGGCATGTCTCTTTATACACAAGATCACAATAGTCAAAAGGTGGGGGTCGACACGGGGAGTGAGTTTCACCCATCCTCTCCTTCGTTATCTCCAAAAACAACTTGGTCAGCCGGAGTCAGCTTAGGTATTTACATCCTCAATGTAAGATACACATTCTGCTAATGGTCGTTATTGTTCTTGCAAGCACCATAATGACTTTATTGCCCATAAGAATGTCTACCCCTATAGGGGGTAGGTCCAAATGGTGCTTCCTTGTTTCCTAAGAGCATACCACATTTAATCTGCAGACACAGTTGAATACTTCTTTTCACAGATGTTTCCCACATATTGCTTTTCCATAGATTAACACATTTCCTTTAAATCAAGCACACATACAAGTTTAACACAATACATTTTTCCAACAATATGGTACAGTATTTGCATTTACACGTGCAGAAGGTACATGGGTCTGATCTCACCTATGACCTGATGGCTTATGCTGACCTGGTGATTCCAGGCTGACTGCGTGCAGATGACACCATGCATGGCAACCTGCACTTAGCCTTGGTTTCCTGGCAAGTATGTGGAAGGAAACAAGGGCCCAGCACTTCTCCTCATTGACTCTTTCCCCCCCTTCCTCTTTTTACTACCATGTCTGCATGCAGGAGCTGGGTGCTCTCAGCTGACAACAGGTCACATGCTCCCCTCTCCAACCAATGAGCAAGAACCTGTTGGCCAAGCCTGTGGCTTCAAAGGGAATCTCACGTAGGCCACGTAGTGTTTTTGGGCACTCCCCTTAAGCTCTCACCCAACACTCAGATGAGCCTCATTGTAATTTAAGTGAAATTGCCTATCAGATGTGAATCAGTTTTACTAAATCTTTCATTTTGCACTGATCTCTGCTGAGGAAATGAGATTAGTCCAATGAACATTTATCTCTGCCAGTTAGATTGATTCTGCCCCCCTGCTTAAAGTCATTGAAAGACATTGTATTGTTCAAAATGTTGATTTTGTTTAGGGATTGTTGTGTATACTCTCAAATTTGAGTGCTTCAACACCTATCCTCTTTTTGCTGTGTTTTGGTCCTACAGCTCAGTCTTTGGTCTAAATTTATTCCTATGATTAACGAACTTTAAATCCGCGACTAGAGTACAGGGATTTTTAGATGTCAAAAATATATGGATTGTACATAACTTGCATCCTTTTCACGGGTGCATAAAATATTGCTAAATTTGTAAGTTCAGCATCTTAGTGCTCTTACATTATAAGTAATGTACATGATTCAGGGCTATGGACCAATGCATATGTTGTAGAAGCAGACCTTGGTCTGTTCACAGAGGTTGGCTGGTACTGTTGGTCTTCCAGCTTTGTGTTAAAAGTAGACGAGATCAGCTGATACAGACAAGAGAGGGAATACAAAACACCTCAGCACTTGGCCAGAACAAAAGACCACACATCATGCAGTCCTATGGACCTGTGGTGACAGGCCTCCAATCCGTACCAGGTCACCTCATGACCTTTGCAATGCAGGGTGAGGGTGAGGTGCCAGCTCCCTTAACTAATGAAGGCACTTTCTTGTCAGTCCAAATAGACATTTACATCTTTGGCACACTGCAGCTAAACAAGCGTGAAGTCGTCTTTTCACAGGTGCTCCTCTAATTGGCTGTAATACAACAATCTGTGAATAATAATGAACACGAGAGGAAGGGCTGTCTCCTCACAAGGGCCCGAAGTCTGTAAATTAGCTGCAGAAACAGACATCGTGCTCCCCTTGGTGTGACACAGCTCCAGTGAGTCATGACCGTAATGTAGAGAAAAGCAGCATATATTGGGAAGTGGGAGTGAATAGTGGCTGAAAACAAGATCATTCACTTAACTGCCCTAGAGTAAGAAACTAATTTTAAATTGATGTGTCTGTCTTGTGGCCTGACTGGTAAAAGGGTGACAATATCTCAGCTGAAGAGAGTTTCCCAAGCAGCAAATTGCCATGGCTGGATGCTCTCATCTTGTGGACACTAATACAACTTAGTGTTTTGTTCTGTGTATGAGGAGGCAATAAAGAGTTGCAAGCAAAAACACATTTACGTCCAGGCTGGATTTTCACCTACTAATCCTTACAAATATTTTTAAGTAAGGACACTCATTTCCATTAAGTGCACCATTTCAAAAATAAGTCAGCATTGCTGGGGACCAGTAAAAACAATGACATTTTCAAGATGTACAAGGCATTAGTGAGAACATGCATTTGTAGCAAGGATAGTTTCTTCTGTCAGACTGCAAGGCTTTCAGTAGGTGATGCTATTTCACATTCGCTGATCCATGTGCAGAGTCAGCCACGTTATTGCCAGATTGCTAAAAGCCAAAAAACATTATCGAAATCTTGGTAATGAAAATGGGCGGGAGGGTCATTGTGACTATGAACTAAGTCTGGGACAAAAAAAAACATGATGTAAGCACAGGAGATGAGAGCAGAAACGTGGGAGTCAGGTTGGATCGGGATATAATGACAGAGACAAGCAGAGAACAGCCTGGGGAGAGAAGAGAACAGACAGTAGTAGTCATAGAAACGGAGAAAAACACCACATACTGTCTGCTTAGAGTCGATCTTAAACATAATATGGTACAGGTGAGTAGCAGTCAGGTGATTGCTTAATTGGCTAATTGACCACAGACAGCAAACAATGGGGTTTGGACTGTGGTTCCAGGGACAGGCAGTGTGACATGCTATATCCTTGACTTGAGTCCTTCTATCAAATAGCTTTTGGTATGAAAATGTAAAGCTCCTTTAGTAATGAGCATACAATTAATACAGAGAATAAAACTATGCATTCAAATTGATTTCCATACTATCCTAGTTGTATCTTTCAGTGTTTCAGATTCAAATTATTTATTTGAAAAAATATGTGGATTGGGATTCATTATAGCTGGAAAACTGGTTTTGGTCTATGACAGGAAAGTACGTGCATGAACATGTATGCATGGGTGTTGCAAAAAGGAGGGTGAGGGCCACATTCCAGCAATATTTAAGTCTTTGGTAGATTCAGTATATTTGTGTCACATTCTATATATCAAACGTTGTCCTATACGCTTATAAGTAAATTCAAATGTTTTATAACCTGGAGTCAGACAGAGGCCATTCCATAGGGAACTGCTGCAAACACATAGCCTTCACAAAGGAAAGAGGTTCCATGACAACCAAAGGAGTGTCTTGGGTAGGAAGAAGATGTGTTTACAAAGATGGATGGGGAGTCTGGGTGAGTGAGTCCAATCTACAGTGGCAGGCGAGGGGGGTGTAAAACCACTTTATATGTGGAACTGTTACAGCTTGATCAAGGGAGCTGACAGGCTGTGTTGTTAGGATTTATGGTCAGTTTTTTAAAAGGCAGCCATCATACAATGAAAACAATAGGCAGGCAAATGCCCCTGATACAACGCAGATGGTTTTACAATATCACAACTGAAACTAAAACTCCAGGTCCAACAGCGTACCAATTTTTCACAACCATCTTAGGAACAGAAAAAAACTTGATTTGACAAACAAAAATGGCTTTGTAAACCGATGTGCTTAAACTGCATTTGTAACTGTGTGCTACAAACCACTGGTACACACACATTTTGCAATGTCAAGAACCTATATAATTTTATCATTTTTTCTCAGTTACAAAATAAATTACTTCAGTGTTTTATTATCTTTACAAAATTATAGGTTACAGCTTGATGAAAATTGACCATAAAATTAAATAACCTAAAATAACTGATGTGGACTCCTCTTTCCTATCTGTGGTTTTGCATTTAAATGTTATTAAAAATATTTTACAAAAACCTTAATGTACCACGCTGTGCCTTCTTATGCCACCGTCTTCCAACCGATTCCAGGGCGCATGCACGCACACATGCAGACACACACACACACACACACACAGTAAGGGCAATTTCTTAGGGTTGGCCAATTCACCTAAACAGCATGAGGAGAAAACCTATAGAAGCACAGGGAGAACATGTGAGTGTGGAATTTAAGCAGGTTTTAACTCAAAACCCTAGAGATATGCAGCTAAACTGCTACTCACACAGCCACCATTGTGCTACTGTTGTTCTATGATATAGTTATTTCTCTTGTATCTGTTTGTTAAAATACTTAAATTACAAAGCTGCTTGTATAACATGCTGTTAAAAATGAATTTGAATAAATAACACATAGAAATTAATTCAAGGAAATTGTACACGTAACAGGGATAGCGAGGAGCCGATTCGAAAGAGCCCCCTCCCAACACACACACAAATCTTCATGAGCGAAACAATGTGCCGCAGAAGACACTTGACTGGCATACATGAGGAAGGCTCAATGCACCAGCAGAGATCCCTTTGAAGCATCATGTATACAAGCTAACAAACGTGTTACTGCGTGTGTGACACCAGCACAGGTGCTCAAAGGCAGGAACGTTTGTAACAAGCATTGAGCACAACAAAGGAAACAATAAGGTGACTAAAGCTGCCTGAAAATTTATCCATCTATTAAGGTTTTGCAAATGCTTCGGGAAGAGCTCGCTGTCATCTGGAAATTAAGTAGCTGCTGCTTTTGGGATTGGATAAATTCTGAACCATCTTCATTGCTTGACAGAACAAACAGCAGCTCCTTCTAGAACACATGAGCAATGCCAGACTCCAGGTTTCCCACGACACTGAATTGGATAAGGTGGTACAGTGAGTGAGTGAGTGAGTGATATATATATACAGGTATGTGTTTTTCTGTGCAAGAGCTTCTAAGTGCATGTGGTGCTGAGTGTTTTTCTCATTGCAGACAGATTCTTTCCAGTTTTTAATGTTGGTTTTTCAACGTTGAATCATATTTTCTTAGCAGCTGTCATGGCTGCCAAAACTTCAAACCACATATGCTGTTAGAGACCACACGTAATTTCCAAGTCCTTATTCAACAAGGAAAAGCAGCAGGATTTATACATATTACTGCTGTATTTATGGGATACAGTCTTTTTTTACTGTTCATTTTCACATTATCCACTGATATTGAATGTGATTTCCGGTACTAGATTTCACTGAGACTGTTGTCCAATATTGCAGAGCATTTTCTCCCAGCTAGTCTCCATGGCACTTCTGATTAAACTGTACAAATTAAAAGGATTATGTTCACAACCTGAATTAAAGTGGGGTTCCCATGTCTGAAGAGTTCCTATGATATCCCGTTGTTTCCAAAATACACCTTTGGGACAGGGGTGTAAGAACCAGAACTGCAATGGCGGTCTGAGTCTTGAAATATAGAAAGAGTCTGTCTCCTAGGGGTTTATTTACACAGATAGTGCAGAAACAAAACAAGGCAGAGCCATTACAGCTTGAAAACAACAATGATGAAGACACTAACAGGGAGCAGCAAAACAAAACATTAATCAAGCACAAATTTCCAGCAGTGCAGCATCATGAAACATTAGTCAATAAATCATACAGGATATTGGAATTAAGTGAGAGAAGTCAGTAGGAAACTAAATGGTAATTCATACGTTCTGACTGCTGTCCCTTCACTGCTTTTTCACAAGTTTCTACTAGCCTAATGAACTTTTAGTGCAGGTACTGTACTTAATTTTCTTATTCAGTTTAAGACTATATTGTTATACTTTTTATGTTCTGTCATAAACAGCATGTATATACTTACAATGTCCATCCATCCATTCTCTATACTGCTTGTCCAATTCAGGGTCGCAGGAAGCCTGGAGCCCATCCCAGGACGCACAGGGCACAGGGCAGGGGACACCCTGGGCAGGGATCGCCAACCACAGTACTTACAATATCATGATCGATTAACTGACAAGTGTACAGACACAGTCAGGGGCAGAAATCTCATTTCAGTCTTGGGAGGAACAATAAATAGAAATATTTCCCAAGAGCAATTCCTGAGGGGGACACAAATGACATGGCTTGGTTTACAGTGACATACTGGACAACCCTGCGAAAGGGGGGCACATGTTGCCCCTGTCCCCTGCAGGATTTCTGCCTATGCCCACAGTGTTAACTTTAATACCACAGCTTTTTACTGTGACCACAACTGTTAGCGTTCTGTTTTATCCATGTTGTTTTAGAGCAGTCATTGCTAACACTCAAAATTCAACATCAAAAACTGGGTTTTCACTTTTTGTGAAGAGGGAATGTTAAAATTTATTGATTTCCCACATAATTTCCCTCGGGATCAATAAAGTATCTATCTATCTATCTATCTATCCATCTATCAATTTTTTAGAGATGTTAAGAATAGCTTTTTCTGTTGCAATATGTTCAGAAATCAAACATCCATATGATTATGTCTGCTTATTAAGAGAATGGCTACTAAGAGTACCAGTTAGTTATTTTTAAAAATCAACATGTAAGGTGCGATTAACTGTTCTCTCGGGAGGTTTTCAAAATTTGTCTAGTTGAGCATGAAGAACACCATAGAAATCACACAGCACACTTTCCTGTGCACGTGTTTCTGTTGTCTGGTCTAATTATTGTTTTCCTTGATTTAGAAGGCTTACTTTATGAAGTAAGATCAAAATGCAAGTGGAGGTTGATTTACGAGTAGGCTAATCTATTTGTACATTATAATAAGCTCAGTTTGTATCCTATACTTTTACAGTATCTAATAGTTGCAATACATCAGAAAGTGACCAGAACCTTGGTCTGTTTGGCAAGTAATGAGATTAGAGTTAATGGGACAAATTAACTCAGAATGAAGCCACACATGGCCAAAAATGGGTAACTGATGAAAATGTAAACTGGTTATGTTACTCATGGGTTTACTACAACTGTGATGCAAGAGTAAAATGACTGACGGTACATCCTTTTCTGAAGGCCAACTGTAAAAACCTGTAAAGTTTGTCTCTCCATGTGGGTGATGGCTAGTTGGAGGTGTGACTTAATGCGTGTTTCTCGATCTTCAATCTTGCCAATTTTGTATAACTGACCTTGTTGCCCGTGGCAGTGAATCTTCATCTTTTCATGGTCTGGTCTTAATTGAACTGTGTCAACCTTTCACAGCTGACCTTTTCAAAAACAAATTGACCAATTTATTGCAAATGTCCTGTCCTCAGACTTTGTCACTAAACTGATACTTTAATAAGCTTTTAAACATTGACCTCTTTTTGCAGAGTCAAACCTGTGCCACTGATCATTCATACCTAAGTAGACAGTGCAACATATAATGGCCTCTAATTTCATTTGGCAGTAGGCAGATGTTCACACAGTTGTCAACAGTTTTCGGATGTAAAGTGTCATAACGTTATTTCTGCTTGGTAAATCATGGTAAACATCACGAAGCAGTTCTGTTTCACTAACAGGTAGAATTACGAGGTTGACATTGGACAAATGAAAATTTCTTTTGTAGCGTTTCAATTCATTATTTGTTACCAGTGATGAGTTTGTAACTTTCTATGTAATTTGTATATGTACATGACTGTTTAAACTGTAAGTAAAAATATTATACCTTTAATCTCTCTGTAAGATGACATCCATCTGACAGTAGTTATAATTACCACATGTAACATTCCGGTGAATGTAGGGACAGAGGCGAAGGCTGATTCTACTGTGCAAAGGGGTTTATTCAGACCCCCTGGGGGTAGATACACAGGGCAACAAAGTACAATGGTAAAAGAATATCTAACTTTACAGGGCTACACTACAGGGCTACACTACAGGTTTACACTCCAACATCTGGCAAGGGAGAAAACAAAGGGAGAAGTATATAAAAAAAGTCTTAGAGGAAATGGAACACAGCTGAGGACACCGATTCTATTAACAGATTCATCATGAGGATACAGAAATGCAGGAAAGCAGGGATAGAGAGGAAATAGCAACATGTAGTGAACAGAGAAGGGCATGACAGGGACAGATTGTTACACCTCATGCCTTTTGCTGGTGATAAATTACGTAACAATGTTAGTACAGTGATATGTACTCAACTTCTCCACTGGGCACTCTAAGAGCTCTTAGCTTTCTGTGTTGGCATCTCATGCAAGAGGCTGTGTTGACCATGCAAAAACCAGATTCAGACCTGTGACACTGTTAAATTTTCCCTCAGATGTTCAAGCCTTTGTTATTTTCTTAGCAGGTTTACTGAGTTTCCTTGGAATACCAAACATTCAAATTAGAACTAAAAGAACTTCTATTGCATTCCACAAAAAATATCCAAAAAAATATCCTTGACAAATTTTCCAGTTTTTATCTGCTTTCCATGTCCTTGTCAGTTGATAATGATTATGCACTGTTGTTGCTAATTTGATTCACAATATTTAGCTTGTCCATTTCTGGCAGAGCCTTGTGTTTATTTCATTTGATTTATTTACAAAAAGTAAGTTAGTAAAAGTAAGTCTCCACATGGGTGGCTTTCAAGGGGTTGACATGTTAGACATTGAGCTCTGTTTCTCCCTAAACTTCTAATTGGAATGGTAATTTTACCTTTATAGTTATATTTGTTGTTGACGAAGTCTAAACAGACCTCTACACAGAGCTGTACATAAACACACTACAAAGAGAATAAATGAAACAATATCAGTCAATGGACAGAGCTCTAAATACAATAAAGAGAAGGCTTTTAAATTTGTGAGCAGGCACGAGTCAGAGGAAAAGCTAGACACTCATTAAACCTGACCAGCTGAATCTGCATGGTACAACAACAGAAATTATGCTGATGTTGAACAAATGCTGAACAACAGCCAGCTGGACAGATTTATGGAAAACTGAATAGAATAAGCTGTGCTCAAAGGGATGGCTATACATTTGTGCAGCATGTTCTTCCCTGTAGTGATGTTCCATCTCACATCCTACTACTATGACAGGGGCTATAGAGGGAGATCATGTGGCAGGACTTTTTTGATTGATCCCTTCTGGGTGTAGTCTTCTGCAGAATTCAAAGTAGAAACACTTTGCACTAGACTGTACAGTATAAGAATAAATATAGTTTATAATTAGGACCTTGGTCCATAATGTGGGAGGCAGGATTTGTGTGATAGCAAGTACATGGAGGCAGAAAAATGCTCTGCATGACATCCCAAGAAGTAAGTGTAATGGTGCATCCTGGGATGGATTTGAATTTGTGACCTCGGACAGAGTTACCAGACAAGATGATATAACCTGCTGAGTTAAACATAGCAGTTCACGCTGTATTACACCTTCCCCTGTAAATACCTACAGCAACTTCAGCCCAACTGCTTGGTAGCAGCTAATATTTACATGAGTCTAATAGCACCAATGTAATAAGGACAACCCAGGCCAGATTCAAATTCCCAACCTCACAGCCCACACAGAGTTACCAGACAAGATGAATAGCTCACAGAGATAAAGCCCCAATTTTCTCATTGGGAGGACTGATCAGACCTTTGTCCTGACTACCTTGAGTTTCTACTGTAACAGTTTACACTCCGCTACATAACCAAACGCAAAGCAATATTGCATGACAATTTTAAAGCACATCACAGATCCAGTTTGAGTGGCCATGAAGTCCTGAGCAGTCACTCCAACCAACATCCAACGTTATCTGCAAGCATGCAACAACTGGCTAAACAACATAGGAATGTAACAGGGTTCGAACTACGCATTTTTGTCTAGATGCTTATCAAATACCTCATATGACTTCTTTTGCTAGCCGTTGTACATTTATTTTTTACGTTAACACACCAGTGGCTTGCCGCAGCAGCAGTGGATCATTCTAATAGCTTTTCATAGCTATGTGTAGCGATTCCCACTGTGAATGGCCATTAGTGAGTTACTGCAACTAAGATGCACTCACACTGGCGAAGACGGTGACTAATTCCGCTGGGGATCATTTGAGTTTCAACACAAACTATGATGATGTAGAGGTGGTCTCATCACTATCGAGAAGCTCAGTAACACAGCATTAAAACCCTGATCATTCCTCAAGTGTGGTCTGCGGTATCTCGCATAACAAGAACCTTCATTTAAGGCTAAATAACTCCTGAAACCTAGACACCACACAGAGGGACTGCCTGCTTGTGGTAACAGTCCTTGTGGAGTAGCTTCCACATCATCAAGGTTAAGTGAATCTGTCATGTACCCAGTCAGAACCTAGAGATCATACTCTTTCGACGGTATGTATTACTCAGATTCATGGAGGAATACACAGTAGTATAGTGTGTCTGTGAGATCCCATAGATTGTCCGAAAGGCGCATTTGGTAAAACATTAAGAAAGTTAAAGTGTAAGACTGAAACATCACTCCATGTGAAAAAGCAGAAATTGCATGGGTACAGCCACTGAAACACACACGTCCCAGTACAGTAGGAACTGCTGGTTATAGTTGTAAAGAGTGCCACCTACAGACAGTCATTACCGCACTGGATATCTGAGCTACTATAACGTGCCCGTTAGCACCTGTAGCATGTCAAAGCTATTTAAACTAGTGAAGATGTTAGAACACCTTTTCCAAGCTGTATTTTGTACATTTTAAAACATATACATGAGTTTCTTCTGGGGTTTAATGGATTGTTTCAGCTCTAACTAGGGCTTAATTATGAAAACACTGTAGATTTTTTTATGGTTTTAATTGAGCATGCTCTTATGATTAAGCCATTTAAGGTACAGAAAGCAGCATTTATTTCTGATGTCGTGCAATAACTGTCCCTCAGAACCAAGGTACATATCCTTATGGATCTCTATGTGATGTCAATCGTGTATTATTTTTAGTTGCTTAACTGATGTTTTTATCCAAAGTCACTTATATAGCTGGATATTTTACTGAAGTAATTATATCAGGTGGTTTATGGCCTACAGCAGGGTCTTAGGTGTTCTGAACCTGTCTTTTCTGTGCCACTGTTAAGCATTTGTATATTATTTTTGGGGTGTGTACAGCTTGGTTCTGTTTGGTTCTGTGTAGTGTCTTTGAATACTTATTAGCATTTTGTCTTAATCCACTTAAGAGGCCAAGGGACCAAAACAAATAGATTATCTCTTAGATGCACTTTGAAAAAAGTAAGGTTGATTTTACCCTATACAGTACTGGTCAAAAAATTGAACAAAAACAATTAAATAAAGAAATATATTCAGGGACACACTGACTATTAATAGTTCTGACATTTCTTAATGGACCATTGTTGAAATGTTGATGGTTGCCAAAACCATGTATTGAATCTGGATCCAAGCACAGGGCTCTCAGTATGTCACAGGACTGTTTATCAGTCTGGGTGTCTTTTAAGGATGACTTCTTTCTGGACTCTAGCAGTTCTTACACCTGCCATGGTGACACGCCAGTCTGCCATAGTGAAAGTGGATAAGCGTGTACTGGCGTACTGAAATATTCTACCAAGCCATTTTGACCTTTTGTGTTCCACTGTGATGGAAGAGCAGGACCTGAATATTGTGCGGTGATGGAGAAAGGCAGCTTGCAAGACATTAGCCATGCTTTATCGCAGAGACCATGTGCCCCACTGGGCAGATGAAAACAAGCAATTCTGAGGAATGAAAGTCCTCCTCTTGGGTTACGGCATTTTTACATCAGGGAAGTGTCTTGTAATGGAAATGGCAGCAGAGCAAATAAAGGCTTCCTAGGATAGTGAATGTGAGTTATATTAATAAACACTTTTCACAGCTTTGGAATGTCATGAACATTTTGATGTGAAGCTGCTTTTCTTAACCACATTTCAGTCAGTTACGGTTGCAGTTTGGTTGTATTTAGGTCAAAGCGAAGCTTACTCTGAGATCTTTATCTGATCAGCCAACAGCATTTTTCTTTTTATACTTTATATTCATCGTATTTTTGCTCAAAATAACAGCATATATGCTTTAGGTTCTGGTGTGATCTTTGTCAATGTTTAGTTTCCTGTATTTGATGTCAGAAAGCAAGTGTATATAGAGTAACTTTACAAAGTAGATTTGAGCAAGAAGTTTTTAATAGACCCTTAAGAAGACCTCACAGAACTCAGCAAGCCTTTGTTACCCAAATCCTCCACCTATTTCTACTTTTCCTTGGGAGATCAATGAGAGCCCAATGACTTGTGTGAGCAGTTATTTTAAAGAGATGGGAGTTGCACAGTCTGGGCAAATCGGAGATATATAAATGTACGTGTGTATATAGAGTGTAGGAATGCAGGGCAAAGACTCAGCGTTGTCCTGTTCAGCAGTACCATTTAGCCAAATGCAGTTGTAACTGCACACAGTCACGGTGTTATTCCCTGCACATCATGTTCATGTCCCATACCAGCGTCCGTACATCCTCCACCAGCCACGCCGTGGCCTCATGCTGAAATCCATTTGTGCTCAAAAAACTCTTTATTAAATTTAGTATAATTATGTACCCCCAGAAAGATAACATAAAATTCAACTGAAATTGAATGAGAGGAAAATAAACACAAGAAAAAAGCTCAGGCTATTATGCCATTCTGGGTGCCTGAAAGCGGTTGTTTGTGAACAAATCAATGAGGAGACCTTTCTCTGTTAGTCAAACACAAATCCAGTGGAGGACAGAGAGACGAAAAGGTAAACAGGTGCTTTTCAGGCCATCTGGAAAGGCATTTTAGATCTGGGATAAGCATGCTGTTTTTAGTTAATTTTATATGTTTTTCCCATTTATGTTAATTTTAGTTGAAAGATATAAATTAGTGCCTTTAATTATTATATTATTGTGCCATCTACATAATTTTACTAAATACAATGTCGTTTGCAGGGGTAAGTAATGGCTAAATGTTTACTGATCAAAGTATTATAACAAAAAAGGTAAAAGCTACTGCAAGAGAATCTAGTTTATAGGACTAATTCAATAGGTAGATCAAGTTTGAGGTATTTCACTGAATACAGCACTTGAAATGGTAGGTCACAGGCACCAGTGCCATATGACACATTCCCAGTACTTGAACTGAGAAAGCACAGGCCCCAGCGCTCCAATATGGCACATTCCCAGTTCTTGAACTGGGAAAGCACAGGTGCCAGCGCTCCCATATAACACGTTCCCAGTACTTGTGTGCTGCTCAGCTCTGGCCCACTTCAAGCACTCATTGAATGCTAAATCAAAACTGTTCCCTTGCAGTAAATCCATGTAATTTAGTAGTGCCTTTCTTTTTAAATTACTGGGTACATTATTTAATTCAATTCAATTTATTTTTATATTGCACCTTTGGAAACAAGATGCCTCAATGGTGTGAATTAAGTGAAAAAGAAAACCATTTCAAGTTTATATTAGGTGACACAATGCCAGTAAAGAAAAACTGCCACTGAAGATGAGCAGTTTCACTGATTATTGTGTAATCAACCCACCAAGTGCGTTTGTACTATCAAAACAATCAGGGTATGTCAGCAGCAATAAGAAGGGTGTGAAGTGAATATGATGACAGTCCGCCAGACAGCGGCTCTCTCATTCCCACTATCAGCCATATAGTTTAAAGGTGAATCTAAATCTAAACATTCACCTCAGCTAGATGTTTTTGACACACACGTATGTGTGTGTGTGTGTGTGTGTGTGTGGAGAACAAGCTCCGCACACACACTAAAATGGAATGATCCACGAAGACACTGTGACATCCAGCCCAATTACCCTTATAAGTCTTCAGCAGTGGGTCTGAAGCCCTTTAGTGTTGATGCTGTGGACTGTGGCACATGAACACATTTCCATCCAATTGATGTGGTTTGATCAAGAAGGAAGAACCACAGAGAGCATCCCTGGAATGATTGCTGCCCAACTGTAGGGGAGTTTGGCTCCAATTATTGTGGCAACATCAACCTTACAGAAAGTTCAAGAAGAATGGCCGAACTGACTTTAGTTGAGTGCACTGAAGAACCAGGGGCTAAATGCATGTGAAAAATGCTGCCATTATGGATGGATTTTAGTTTTCCAGCACTCAGGCTGGCCTGGAGTTCCAGGTTGTGCTTCTTGCATGCTCTGCTTCTTACGTGTGAGGCTTTTCCACCTCCAGTAATAGACACCGCACGTACAATAGAGATGAGTGGTTGTTCCATTCCATGCACTTAGTGATCATAAATCTTGCACTCTGCTACATTTAGGACATTCTGAGCTGATGTCATGCTTGTTTCTGTCACCTCTCTCCACCTTGTGTCTGATGCATTTATTTGCTTTGTGGCAATTTGTGGAGTTCACTCATGACTCTGGACTGACTTGCTGCCGCACCTGGTTTTTGTGTTACCACTGGTGAGCAGTGCTAGCCCATGTGAATGTCTTGCTGAACCCATTCAAATTTCAGATTTTAGAGTTACTTCCACATCACTTTTTTTACCCAAATACAATTCTACAATGCTGGCATGATGATTAGCATTGTAACCTCACACCTCCAGGCCTGGGGTTCGATTCCTGTCTTGTGTCTGTGTGCGTGGAGTTTGCATGTTCTCCCTTCATCTTCAAGGGCCCTTATGTTTGAAAGCATAACCTGTCCTAAATGACATCTACTGATTGGCCTTAAAGGCCCCTCTTTGTTCTTGAAAAGAGATCTTTCTCACATGATCTGTCTTTGTGACTGTTAGAATGTCATGCTCAGATGTGGAACTGTTGGATACTCGATGTAGCCAGTTAGACTATAAATGACTCATGGGATGTTTATCAAGATTCAACTGTCCTGCAAGTGTGTTGCAGCACTGCAGCCCAGCAAAACTGTGTTCCAAGTTTTCATATTCTTCTTCCGCACATGTGGTTTTACTTCAGGTACCTCAGTGTGCCTCCATAGCCCAATGAGCCGAATTTGTGATGCTAAATTGCCCTTAATGTATAAGTGTAAGTGACTTACATTAGTCCTTAGGTGGGTGTTTCATCCAGGATGTGTCCTGCCTTGGAAATGGGCCTAAGCCCCAGTGAGTTGTACACACAGTTTAAGTGTAAACGAAGGAATGAATGAATGTAATTTTAATGTTTTTTTATATCTGCAGGTGGCTTTAAAAAATGGTCATTGTTTACACAAGAAAGGTGGTGTCACTGTAACATGATGTAACAAACTGGTGGGCTAAAGCGAGGTCCAAGTGTGGAGAGGAAGACTTATTCGAGGATTACAAAACAAAGCAAGACAAACCAAGCCAAAGAATTAAGGGTTACAAGGTGTACTAATGGATTGCACAAGGTTAGGAAGTAGTATGGGCTTTTTTTTTAAGCACTTGAAGACTTACAGCTTGAGACTATGAACTACACGACAATGACCAGCAAGGAATCAACACATGAGGGGAACTTAAATAGAAAAGGAATAGGAAAATGAAACACACATAAGAGGCACTAAAGACATAATTACAATGACTTAGCAACATGAAACACTAGGAGGGGTGACACATAGAGGACATGAGGAGACATGACAGGGCAGGGCATGACAAGAATGTGCTTATATGTGTGTATCTGAAGGACATTAGGACATTTTTGAATATTCGTAACTTCATTACCAATATATGCTGTATTCATAAAGTAATATAAAATTTCATAGAGTTTTAGAGACATAATGATTTCAAAAGACATCTTAAGTGTTACTGATACTGGTTTATAGTGTCCAGCAAGATTCAGCAAGTTATGTCAGTTACCACCTTACACAGATGACGTTCTGACAAGGCTCACCAGGTATATGTCTTAATGTCAGAGACGGTAGGCCAGTGGGCTGTCGAGGAAGATCAAAGTAGAAAATGAGAAGAAGGAGGCAGGACAATCTCTGCTGCCCATGCTTTCTGTATACTTGTGATAGTGTGGCAGTGTCAGAGTTTATCTTATCCCCTCTCTTTTGTTCTGAGAAACTGTTTGTGTAGAAGTAGAGAGTAGAACCATCCCTGGGGCTGGCTGTACAGACTGGTGAGAAAGGACACAAAATGACACAAAAGGACACGATGCTTGAACAGTGATATTTTTCACCTAAAAGAAAACGTTTGTATAGATTACACTTTTCACTTCTTCTCAGCCTTTTTCCCAAGAGATCCTGATTTTACATTTGCTGAATTTTGAGGAGCCTCCCCCAACAAAGAAAAGATGTAATCAAACACGTTTTATATATATATTACATGTTATACAACATTTTAATTGTAATTCATGTAAAACTTATGTAAATATGGCTAAGAATTGGGATCGTATGTATATATCAAACAGTATAAATGTTAAATGAGAACTGAAATAAAATTAATTTAAATTTAATTACTTCAATTTTTGTTCATATTTAGCCTATTGTTATTTTTTAGCTGTGCAATTATGTAATTACATATTTTATGCCTAAATAACATTTAATCTTTAATCCGATGGGAGCTCTGGGTATTTCTTGAGCAGAGATGAGAATGTCAGGAAAGGCATTAGTGACTGCCAAGCCAAAGACAGTGTGCTCTTCCACTCTGTTCTGTGCTTTTTTTCACCATAACCAGTCCACTAAATGTCCTCTTTGACAGTTTTATTTTTTCAGATGGTCAAAGTAGGAGTTATTTTTTTGTCACTTGACATGTGCTTTGTAGTGCTGCCTGGTTCTCTCACCTAACAGAGACACTTCCATCCATGTTCAAGGAAGCGTCTTTTAAACAGAAAGGGTTTTCTTGTTGTTTCACAGTCTGGGTCAGCTGGTGTTTTTCCAGTTTCCATGGTTTCATAACTTACACTAAATACTTACTTTGATTCTAATCTTTTCCATGGCTAATATGAAACTGAAGTCAGTGCTCCTCTTTCCACCCACTTTTTACCCACTTTCTTTTTTGATGCAGAACTGTCTGTCATTTTGCCATTGCTCTTTTAATTGTTTTGGTATTTGCAGCTGGGTATTTTTCCTCATAGCCAGCTGGCAGAATTGACAACAACAGGCAAAATCATGGTTGTGTTGACCCATGCAGTGGCTAAGCAAGGTTTAATCTACTTAGTATGTTTGAATTGAATTTATATACGAATTAAATGCACTACATTTCAAAGTAAGACCATTTGTTAGTTTTTATCGTACTGATATCATGGCGATAAGTGCAAACACACACTTGGGAAATAACATACTTATTAACATCACTTAGGATGCTGATGAGTCAGCTTGTAGCCGCACCTGCTGCTTTTTGTAACGGTCTGCCCGAGAAGCATTCCCTGTGTGTGGCCACGCCTCCTCATTGCCATGTCCCGTGACCTTGTTACTCTGTTTGTCACTGTCTGAGTGTTTGCACCTGCTGGTTAGGTCCTTTGTACCACTATAAAGGCTGGGTGTTTTCTTTGTCTCTTTGCCTGTTGGTGAAGCCTTTTGTGGCCTCGCTTGTCTTGTGTTGCTGTAGGTAATTCTGCTTTGTGTTGAAAGTGCTTCTTGTGCCCTTTGTGCCTCCGTGTAGTTTGTCTTTTTGCCCTAATGCTTCTTGCCTGTTATGTATTTAGGAGATTCGTTGATTTGCCCTGTTTCTGTTTTGTTTCTTAACCAATTAACTGAGCTCTGCACTTAGTCCTTGCCTACCTTGTGGTCTTATGCCTCACCAATGTAACAGTCATACTCCAGCAACAGTGACAATGTGTCAACAGTGACAATGAAAACTGTTCAATTCATTGCCATCCAAAACATTTGTGTTATCATTAAAAACAAACTTGGGGTCATCCTTCCCAGATTGGTGAATGTCTTTCTGCTAATGTTTAATGTGAACTATCAGTTGGACCCTGGTTGGTTGGTTGGTTGGTTGGTTGGTTAGATGGATGGATGAATGGATAGATGGATGGATGGATTTAGCTCAGTTTGAAAGATAAAAAACTGTCACTTAGTCTTAGACTTTCAAGAATTAATAAACGATACATGGGTAGAACCTAATATTGGAAAGCGTGAAAAGCATCAATGACTAGAATGGAGTGCATTGTATTATAGAGTTGTAAAATGGGTAATAGTAAATATTGAGTCAAAGCAGTAGTAATGTAAAATATGGCATTTTCTTCAAAGTCCTAAAAACGTTATTTAAAAGCCTTTATGTAGCAAAAACACTGATTTTACATTAGACCATGGTTGCATGGTGACTAGTTATGCTACTTTGCCTGTTTATTGTAACATGTCTCTTGAAGTGCTTTAGCATTTTACTTTAGTAACCAGTGTACAAGTGCACAGCCATATATGCCGTGGAGAGGCTTGGCCTTACTAACCCAGCGGGCATGAGAGCAGGCCACGTGGATGCAGCAGTGCAAAAATGCCTATTGTTAAATCTACATCACTGCCAACAAAAGAACTGCAAAATGCAAACCCCACCAACACAATGGAACATCCCCAGGAGGAGAGAATTGCAGACGTTTCCAAAGAGTAATCTGACTTTTAATTCAATTCAGTTACATTTTTTAACATAGCTTTATATATCTTTTTGCATCCATGTTAAAAACAGACAATTCAAAGCACTTAATGGGGATTTCTCAGGATGGCCAAGAAACGTGAATAGAGAGAGCAGTTCTGGTGGGAAAGAAGATGCTCCAGAAGACAGTGACAAAGTGAACAGTAAATCTACCTTCAACACGGACAAAATCAAACATCTATTTAGGCATTGTTGGTGTGCTTTTACAGTCAATACACCCAGCAACATTTCCATCTTTTGGCTTTAAATATTATGGCAGGACAAATGTGATGGGAGCTTTTGGGGGAGGGGAGAAGGAATTTTCAGTTTAAAAATGTAATTAATTTGCATGAGAGAAAAAGAAATGTAAAGTGATTTTACAGTATCAAAGTGAAAAAATAATGATAGTATATGCCAAACATGGACAAACCGCACTGGTAAAATGGGACAGTGTTAAGAATTTGAAGGTCACTGGCAAGGACAGACAGACACTTAACAAGACAGCTGCTAAGTGCCATTAAAGTACAGCCCCAGAAATGACAAGAATGTAATTAATACTTTTGTGATCCAGACTCAAGAGAAACATCACAAGCTTTGCAAAGATGGAATTTATAATACAACAGATATTCAGAAACCACCTGTATGCAAGGCCAATGCACAAAGGTATATAACTTGGTGTAACAAGCATAAAACCTGAAGCCTTGAGCAATGGAAGCAGAGTAATGTGGTTTGTTAAGTCAACTCTTGATCTGCCTTGCATTTAAATGTGCTTATGCTTGCAGACTATTATGAAAGTTTGTTGCCAACTGTTAAATGTTATGAGAGATTTGTAATGATATGGGAGCTGTTTTATGACAGTCATTATAACAATATACAATATAACATTGTATAACAACCAAGGAGTACAAGGTCAAGTTCACTACAGACTATGTTCCCTCATCATATTCCCTTGTTGTGGTATAAAACTCCCCAACCACCAGAATGAAGTCAGAAACTTCTCCCCAATAACCCTATTTAAACATCAATTAACCTTTATGGGAACTGCTGCAGCCCACAGCATGAACTCAATCAGCACCTGGTTGATCCCCGAAAACACAAATGTTGCAATATCCTATAAAAAGCCATTGGCACTCACAAATCAGCACACCAAACATGCACACTGCACATGGGCACGCACACACAAACGCACGCACACGCACGCACACACGCATGCACTGATCAGCCACAACAAGACACTAACAGGTGAACTGAATAACATTGATTATCTCATGGATGTGGAATGGGATATATTAGGCAGCAAGTGAACATTTTGTACCTGAAGTTGAAAGGAGATAATATTGGCAAGACTAAGATTTCAGTGACTTTTGGAAGAACCAAACTGTGATAGCTAGATGACTGAGTCAGAGCAACTCCAAAATTGCAGCACTTGTGGGATGTTCCCGGTCTGCGGTTGTCAAGACCTACCAAAAGTTGTCCAAGGAAGGAAAACAAAGGTCATGGACAGCCAAGGCTCTTTGATGCACCTGGGGAGTCCAATAGAATAGCTACTTGCTAAAAAAAGTTAATGCTGGTTTTAATAAAAAGTTTGTTGCGTATGGGGCTGTGTAGCTGCAGACCAGTCTTATGAGCATCTGAACTGTATCAGGGAGCAAGGGAAGAAGGTAGCCTGGTTTGATGAATCATATTGTCTTTTTCATTATGTGGATGGCCAGGTGCACATATGTTGCTTACCTGGGGAAGAGATGGCACCAGGATACACTATGGGAAGAAGGCAAGCTGGAGGAGGCAGTGTGATGCTTGGAGCAATGTTCTGCTGGTGAACCTTGGGTCCTTCCCTTTATGTAGATGTTACTTTGACATATAGTACCTACCTAAACATTGTTGATGACCAAGTAATGGAAACGGTCATCCCTGATCCCATCCCTGAAATTTCATGGAAATGGCATTCCCTGATGGCAGTGGCCATTTTAAGTAGGATAATGCACCCTGCCACACTGCAAAAATGGTTCAAGAATGGTTTGAGGAACACAACGAGTTTGAAGTGTTGATTTGGCCTCCAAACACCAGACCTCAATCCAATCGAGCATTTGTGGGATGTACTGAAAAACAAGTCCGATACGCTACACAGTTTGATCATTGCAACTTACAGGACTTAAAGGATCTGCTACTGATGGTTTGGTGCCAGATACCACAGCATACCTTTAGAAGTCTAGTGGAGTCCAGGCCTCAATGGGTCAGGCCTGTTTTAGTGGCAAAATGGGGACCTACTCAATATTAGACGGATGGTCATAATGTTATCATAATGTTAGCTGATCAGTGTATACATTCGGTCAGTCTGTTGAGGCATTCTTCTAGACACATCACATATTCTCTAATGTTTACAGAGCTGGCTGTTTTACTCAAAAAAGGGTGTTCTAGAACAGGATCCTACAGGTCTTGCACCTGAGTCCACATTTTTAATTCAAATCAAAAAAATTTTATATGGCGCCCTTCACAATAAGGTGCCTTAAAGTGCTTTACAGAAGAAATTGCAAATATTACAGAAATAACAAAAAGTGAATGACAGAAATTAAATATAAGGATAAAGCCAGACAACAGCAAAAACTCCAGTATGAAGAAAAAAACCTCTGGCGACCCAAGGTTGACTTGCTGCCCAGCTCCTCCTGGGTATGCTGAGAGTTTATAATGCAGACTATGAATGTAAATAGTACTGTATAGTCCTTCTCTGCTCCAGGTGTTGGAGTAACTCTTAGCAGGCTCGTGGCATCCCTTGGGCGAAGGCCTCATCCGGGGGGTACACTAGGTTTCAGAAACTCTAACAAGGCATCCTGCTCAGACGGTGCCCAGTTGGGCACCAGGTACACGTTTGGACAAAGAAAGATTGCAGTTACAAAGATAAATTAGTTATACTGGCATGTACAGCATGTGCCAGCAGCATTAATTACAGTGAGCTATGGAGACTCTTGTGTTAAGGCTAAATCAAAGAAGTAGGTCTTCAGTTGGGATTTAAAGACTGAGACCAATGCAGCATCCCGTACATAACCAGGCAGGCTATTTCACAGATTAGGGGCTCTGAATTTAAAGCTCTAGTGCCAATACTTTTATGTATGTGTAGAACAGAAAGAATGCCTGCATTCTGGGATTGTAGGGAACGAATATGGACTAAATGTATTTTTTTAAATGTTTCAATGAACACCAAGCAGCTCACTTCAGCTGCACAAGCCAGGGGGCTGTGTGGGATTGAGGAGTTTGGCTTAGCCACAGTGAAATGTCACAGTGCCTTCTGTTCTGCATACTAATTCAGTGTCAGCTACAGAAAGACCTCTGCTTTGCACACTAAAGTGTAGCTCTTTACCTTGTTGCCTAATGGTGTGTTTTCTGGTTGTGTTGAGGATATGATGTTAAGTGCTGGTGGAGAAAATGCCTTTGTCTTTATAATAGGAAATGTGGAAGAGAGCTGAAGTACACAGTACGTACATACGTACTGCTAATAGGAGTGCCTAGAAAGGCCTGTTTCTTAGGAACTATGCTTCCTTACAGTAATAGTGTTGCCATTTTTCTGTCTGAGTTGATTGTCGCCCTTGGTTTATTTCTTAGTAACATTTGAGCTTCTGGCTTACAGCATCTTTGCATTTTATGTCTTATTTGGCCGCTTTGTGTTGTCTGTGTGGTATTGATGTTTATCGATAACTACCCCCCCAAGTTGCCATCAAGCAACTTGG
Organism: Chitala chitala; assembly: GCA_025773905.1. Classification (NCBI taxonomy): domain Eukaryota; kingdom Metazoa; phylum Chordata; class Actinopteri; order Osteoglossiformes; family Notopteridae; genus Chitala; species Chitala chitala. The sequence continues at coordinate 3,207,070 of JABJVR010000052.1, read as the reverse complement.
TCTGTTTCTTTTTGATGGAGTCCAGGTGGAGCCAGAAACAGAAACGAGCTGTATAATACATGCATGCACACAAATGTGTCAATTAATCATACGGAAACGTGTTCTGCATTATTGCATCATTGTTGCTGTTTATCTCCCAGCGACGTCTGCCATTTCCTTGGTCGTAGAGGTAATTGAATTTTGGTAAATGTGCTGGTCTTGAACCTGCTCGAATTTCCAAGAGTGTATTCCATGTTTTCGAGTCTTTGAATCTGTGAGGCTGATCTGGTGCATGTTGTTATGAGGGAAAAAACAGAATTGAATTTTTATGTTAATTTCTCAGGCAGGCAATAAAATGTGGGACTGAAAATTGAGTACAGCTGCTTTATTCAAGTAATACACACATCGAGGGAAGGTGCTGTATGGAGATGAACAGTGAGTCATCCTTCAGTCTGCTTACATCACAGGGCCACTACCCCCCCTTCCATCTGCAAATGTACTCATATAATCATCACACTTCACACCTGGTTCAAAAGTACCTGTGTATATTCATATATTCAAGATAATTAGCATAATAAATTGTTTGTATTACTGTAATTTAGCCTGAGGTTCACAATGTTTGTTCATTAATTTATTCATATATTTAATTGGGCCCTCCCTCTGGAGCCAGTGCTAAGAATAACATTCAGTTTCCAGCAGCCAGTATCTCTCCAGGAAAAATCTCTTGGTCAAAGGTGAGCATCGTTGTTAAACTGTTTCAATTAACAAGGTACGGCTACAACTTTGTTAATGTATGCATGTGTAAATGTTATACAATTATAAACGCAAACATAAAGCAAGAGTATAGCATGTCTGTCTCAAAAATACAAAAAAAAAAATTGTCCTTAAACAAACACACACATACACAGTCACATAACTCATAAACTGTGTTTGCAGAGGTACAGAGATTACGGTACTCATTGTTGACTCTCCTTTTGGTGTTATATTCCATGTTTCCACGGTGCAATGCTGTCAGTTACAGACCTATGCAAATTTTTTGAGAAAAGAACATCATATAATTATAGCCTCTTCTCAGATAATGCAGAACGTAATAAGGTCAACATCACATTACGCTGCCTTTCAAAGAAAGCTCAAAGGATGTGAGAATGAAATGGAAAATTTTAACAAATTAAGTAAAGTAGGCTGATCTCATGTCAAACTGCTCAATAACATTTAACTAGCAGAAATCATACTTGTTCTTTCAGAAGATGTGTACAATTCCCTAATGATTCCTTAACCAGCAGACAAATTCAAAGGGTGTTAGCATTGTACCTGTTACTCGTGTGTCAGTACAGTATATTTCTTTCTCTATCGACAGCAGCGACCCTTTAAAAGTAGGACCCTTGACATCACTTTTCTGACCTCAACCTTCTTACATCAAAAGGGGAACAAATCACTTCCAACATTTATGAAGAAACGGTTCCCTGTCATGAATCAGTTTCCAGTCCAGGGTATATCTGGCCATGATTTTTTAATGGGAAAGATTCCAGGTTACCCATAGCCCCAAACTGGATAAGAGGTTCAGGAAATTAATTAATGGGTAAATGACTAGGAAACAGAAACCAAAAAAAGGTGAATGACATGGTCTCAAACTACCAGAGATCCTCAGTTTCATACATTGTAAGAAACATTTTAGTGTGGTTGAAGGCAATGTGAAGTAAGCCAGACAGCTGGACTTTAAGGCAAACCATTTAGACACTGAGTATGCAGTCCACAAGTTAGCGCTTATAAATTCTAGTAGTTGTATCCAGAGTACAAATAAAGGTGTTAATCATTACAAAACCATTTTTCATGGAAGCAATCAACTTTCAGTGAGTTAAAAGCAAACGATGTACCGTTTATCAAATGTATTCCTTCTGAATCATTTTGTCCAAACTTTACTATGTCTTCAAAATGGATGCCTCCTTGAACCATCTTAAACTTTATTAAAAACTAGGCAACACACTGTGCACATGTGGACATGCTCTTTTTAACAAGGCAGTAAATCACATTTTTGGAGAACGAACAGCAAATTACATGCTCCGATATAATCCTACTTTAAAATAAATATTATAAAAATTATTGTTTTTGATGTAACTCCAAGACTACTACTATAATTACCATGAGTTGCTTTAAAGAATTTACAGTACTGCACAGTTTTTACAATTGCTTCAGACATTGACTGCTCTGTCACTAATGATTTAAAGCAGTGAAAAAAATTATTATAATCAAATGTTGTTTATGTACAAGCTACAGCAAATACTAAAGTGAATTCACCCTTCAGGAAAGAGAAATTAAAAATGTTCTGTTGCAATCACAATATTCCCTAATGGAAACTATGTCAACCCAGTTAGAATGTTGACTAAATAATTAACACAACTAATTAATTAATATGTTTTAATGATAAATACTAAAGGAGGTACATACTTCAGAATCACAACAGAACACTGCATACTGCCCATCTCTCAGTATTTGCTATGTGATAGCCTTCTGTGACTGTTTCATAATTAAACTAAGAGGCAGAATTTCAACTTAAGTAAATAACATAATATAAACACAAATTTATTTCATTTATTTTTTACCTTCAACAAAGCAATTTACATTTTACCTTACGTGTTTAGTTAAACAGAAATTCTGCCATTATTAATTATTATTAAGCTTGAAATTCAGACTACCAACTGATTTCAAAATTAGTGTAAGCAAGATTCTGAAGTGCAGTACAATCCCTCAGCTACTGCTTCACACTCCTCTAAAGATCATGAATTTACAGACTTGAGTTGCATGCTTACTATTATTAGATTACTAATCCCGTTCAAATCCGATCCTTGCTTTTAACATAAAATTTTCCAGCAATAAGGCTGACTTGTGTGTCTATTGAACTGTTCATGTTCTACTCACCTCACCACCTCAACAGTTTTGCTGGAGGACTTCCATTGATATATGGTAAGGGTATGTTCCAAGGTAAACACCACTATTTGTACAGCATTTAAAGACCTCTATTTTTGGATGCCCGAATACAGAAAGGCCCCCTGCTTTGATCACTATTGTAAATTAGTTGACCCCTCGGCTTTACTTAACAGATGTATATGTTTGGATATTTACTCACCATGGCAGCGGATGACAAACATGCTAAAGCTATTGCTACGTATGTTTTGAATGCAACAGCTTCTGATGAATGTGCAAATATGAAATACTTTGTAATTTATTATGTATGGTTTCTTTATCTCTGTTCACACAACACAATAGTACAGTTATGCATAATTACACAAGTATATTTTCAATAGTAAAACTTTTTTAATGATTTAATATTCCATAATTACCTTAATATTCAGATTTTAGAGTACTGCAAGACCCCAGTTTTAATGAAGTAATGGGTAACATAAAACCCTCGAGTGACAAGGGCACACCACCACCAGGTACATGTGTCAGCCCCCCCCCCCCCCCCAGGGACTTACAGTAAACAGGAGCCAAAATAAAGTGAATTTTTTTTAATTTTCACATTTTCTTCAAGAGAAATATTGTCATGAAATTAACAGCAAACACTGCATTTGGTGGGTGCCTAACCCAGGGTATTCCCTCCTTACACTCTAGGCTGCTTAGGTTATGCTCCATGCTGCCTGCCCCTGAACAGGATAAAACGTTTGGTACTATAACGAACATGCTCAACATATTCACAAAATATAAGAAAATGTAACAAACCACATAAATATACATATCAATATCAAGCAAACCAATGTAATACGCTACATTTTTCAGACAAACAGCATGAACATAAACAGAACAGTTAGTTTTATTTTTTACATTGACAAGCCTCAGGTGACAAGCTGAATGCTGTCACAGAAATGAGTCCAAGCAGAGGAATAGCAGTGCCAGAGGACTCCTCCTGGGAGAAAGATGACTTCAACTATTGTAATTTCCCTTGTAAATCTACATACTATATGTACAGTATATACAGGGCTGTCACTAGAGATTTTTGGAACCATGAAATATATGTAAGATGTTATGTTATATTAAAATGTTATGATATGTTATAATTTTTGAGGGCCCCTGTCAGTCACAGAAGCACTTGGATTTGTCCTAGTTTTCCACCCCACTACTGTGCCCCTGAATGTGTGGTGTGTGTGTGTGTCTCATTCTTGCTCATGTGCGCTCTGGGAATCCCAGTAGACTTTGCTACTTTAGGCGAACACAGTCAATCTCAGTTGCAGGCACGGAGGAGGTCCGCAGGTCCGTGTCCTCCGTGACTTTGGTGGGCACGTAGGTGGACCTCCAGCGCAGCAGCACGATCCTCCTCAGGTGCTGGACCATGTTGTTCCTGACACTGACAAAGCAGAGTGTGTTAATCATCCCATTGCTCATGGCGATGCACTCGACGATGTAGAAGGCCACCAAGGAGTTCCGCTCTCGCGAGATGACGGTGGGGTAGAAGTCACGCAAGATGGCAAAGCCGTAGTATGGCGCCCAGCAAAGGATGTAGGCCGTCAAGATGCCGATCAGCACCACGACGGTCTTGCGGCGCCCACGCAGACGCTTCCGGATCTGCTCTGTCTGGTACCCCGGAACGCTCTTGAACCACAGCTCCCGGGAGATGCGGACATAGCAAAGGGTCATGCTGAGCACCGGGCCCACAAACTCCACACCAAAGATGAAGAGGAAGTAGGAACGATAGTAAAGCTGCTGGTCCACAGGCCATATCTGGGCACAGAAGATCTTGTTGATCTGCATGGGCCCATGTGGATACATGGTCTCAGAAGCAAAGTAGGCAGATGGTATGGAGATAAGGACAGGCACAATCCAAACCCCCAGAATGAGGCAGTAAGCTGTCTGGTGCTTCATCCGCGGCCTCAGGGGATGAACGATGACCATGTACCTGAGTAGGATAGCAAGGCAGACTCAGTCACTGCATACAAATGCCAGAAGGCTGGAACAGTGGTGTTGTTAATGGTGTGACACTGACCAAAGTCCTGGTCCCACTCTATAGATTCTTTTTTTTTTTTTTTTACACTAAACTTACCACATACTATATAAATCACTGGAACACCTTTTTTTACAGTGTACATTGTCAATAGCTACAAATGTTTATCCATTTACTGTGCTGTTTTCCGTTCCTGTTTAATGGTCGCAGTAGATTCACTAATGTTTGCTCAGTTAAACAGATCTAACAGTGATAAAGGTGTTGCCAGTTGATTAAGTACTTTAACTTCAGCATTTTCACAAATATTACATGACATGAATCGACTGAAAAAAAGCGGTTGGATTTAAACTACCTGTACATTCAATTTGTCTGCGTCTCGGATTTTTTGTTTCGAACCAGGAAAATCAGTGTTGCCGTATTTCCATGTTTGCTTAGCATCGTACGGCTCATTTGAAGCGTGTATGAATGAAGTCCACTGTAATTCAGCGGAAATTCTTAACTATTGTCTACGTTGTGCAACAACATACGCACGTGCGGTTTCAACATTTATGAAGTAATTCCAACAACGTTCGCATTTCAGAGTATGAAATAATAATTATAAATAAATATAAATAGCAGCTGGATTTTTTTTTTCTAAAAGCTTCCTACAGCTTCGTTCTATTTCACAGTAAAATGTGTCTGCAGTCAAATAATTGTATACTATTTTACGATCGATGATAAATTACACACCTGTGCCCCTTTGCGCTTTTAACATGAAATAATGATTCATTCTTATTCCACACGCTTGCCTATAAAGAATTCTGGAGCTCGCGTCCTGAACAACATATTTTTATTCATTATCCGTTTACTGACCTAATATCTTATAATTTAAGTGTACATCAAAATGAGAGCAACCAAGAAAAAAAATCAAGATTACTGAAAAGCAGCTCTTGATTCAGCAAATAAATGTTGTCTTATTAGTGATTAACAACACAATATGATACCGTGACATCCCTTTTACGTGCAGTCTTATTTAAATCACACGTATGAAGGCGCATTATCAACAAATTAATAAATAATCCCTTTTAAAAATGTACTGGCTACCTATTATTTGAAGAAGGTTTTAGCTTGTGTGAGATGCATAGTAAAGATTTTCAAGTCACTTCTGTGAGTTACATGGGTGACATAAGTATGGATCAGAAGCAGTGATAGGTGAACTCCCCTGCTGTACAACAGCTTGCTTTCATTCACCTGTGTGCACAGGTGTCTAGGCTGTTGGGCAGGACATACCTGTCAATGGCAATAGCCAGTAGTGCGTTGGTGGACACATAGAGAGACACTGTTCTGAGGTAGTTGACAGAGGCACAGAGCAAAAGCCCATGGTCCCAGGAAAGCTGCTTCACCACATAGTAGTCCACCAGGAATGGGCAACACACCACAGCCACCAGGAAGTCTGACACAGCCAGGTTGGCGATCAGGAGGTTGGTCAGGTTCCTCAGCTTTTTGTACCGTGCCAGGGTGGCAATAAACAGGAGGTTGCCCACACCGCAGACCAGCATGATGCAGACCAACACCACACCAATGACGATGGTCGCAACATAGAAGGCGCAGCCCTGTGTGGTGTCTGGCATCTCATCGTCTGGCACCCCATAGTCCATGTCATAGCTGTCCGTGAACGGGATGGGCAGGAAGCCAGGCAGATATCCATGTGCTGTGCCCAGGTGCACTGCTGGGGGTGGATAGCTGCTGTTGGAATCCTCCATGACTTGGATCCAGCACCGTTTATATAGGTCTGTCCTTCCTCTACCTGCTTTGGCTCTTAGATAATCCTTCAGGACAGAAATCATGAGACATACTTCAGAATATACATGTTGCTGATACTGTCATTTGTGAAACAGAACTCTGTGCCCATAAACCTTCTATTTACACATTTATGAGCTTCCCGCGATCTTTTGGAAAATATTCCTGTAGCATTTCTCCTGCAGTAGTTTCATGCAGTTACAATAAATTATGTAAACTAGGGCCTCGTTTTACTTCCGTCAATTCTTTTTATCTCCTCGATTAAATTCTTACAGTACAGTTACATGAATGCAACTCGTATTAACCTACTCTTCAATTAATATAAACGTTTACAGTCATGGGGTGGATAACAAACACAATAGTCATTTTCTGTGTAACTGTGTGTAAAACAGCAAATCAAAACTGTCAGAAATTAACGAAGAAAAAAATTGCATAAAATACATGACAAGTAAATAGGGGGTTTCTCCAGTGAAACGAAGACCATGTCTTCACACAGCTGTAATGGATGAGAATAGCCATATACAGATACATACTATGTCAGTGTCCAACCAGAAAGAACGTACTGTACATTTTACATGTTATTTTTTCTCGGAAATAGGACGGTAATGTATGTCCCTGCATACGTATGCGTGTTTATGCCACGAGTTACATCCCAAAACTTTCCGATAAAGAGTCGCTCCTGAAACTGCCGACGCACCGGACACGGTAACACTATAGTTCTCGTTAACAGGCACTTTCAAGGTGTTTGGTGGAGTATATCAAGACATTTTATTAACAATACCCTTAATGTGGTGGACCCATTTGTTAAATGGGAAAATGTTCACTGTTAATTCAACATATATAATTTTCATTCCCATGCCCACTTTCTTCATTCAAGTAACAGGCTACTGTTTAAAAAATTGGGAAAAAAATACAGTGCCTGTTTCCAGTGTACCACATTTTAAAATGTTTTGCCACTTATTATATTATTTTTCAGTGATTCGGGAGCCTATTAATCTATTCATTCTTACACTTAAGAATGTACTTATTTGTTATAGAATATGTTACATAATGTAAATTACTTTACTTGATTTAATTATACCCATATAAGAAAAAATACCCCGTTTGTGTTTGTTTATTGTACATAAGCAATGTTTTTAAACAGGTGACAACTGTATATAATAATAATAATAATAATAATAATAATAATAATAACAATAGCGCTTACCTGCGGTTATTAAATGCCATTGGCAGTCAATGCCAATGTTCTTGCGGTCGCTGCTCCAGCAGTTCTCTCAGAGGTTACTTTTATGTGTGGAGGTAAATCGCTGCTTCCCAGTAAAGCGACTCGGTGCTCTGCAGCTCCCTCCCAGTACAAGTCGTTAAGTCTCGGCACCCCCACCCCCTTGAGGCAATTACTACTAAATTTTTTAATCTGATATTTTGACGCGGATCTTCCATTTGTATGAAGAGAGGGAAAGGGTAGGGATAATCTACTGTTATACGTTATTTCCATATGTTAATATGAACAACATAATTAAGGAATTATTGAACTCTCACATTTACAGTTCAGTTTGTATTTTCAGTACTGCAATTGTTTAAACCTCTGCGAAAAAGGGCCGTATTTTCCATCCTCTTTATGTTACGCTTTTAGGAATGCGTTTATCTGCGCATTTTAAACCGTAGAGTTTCTAGTACACGAGCAATGTCTACTTTAGAGTTTCCATGCAATATTGAACGTGCAATAATACTAATATATGAGTTTTACAGTTTCTTGTTAATGAGCACTTAATTGAGAGTGCGCTATAACAAGCGTTTGAGAGAAAAGTGACGCTTCATGTCCAGGAAAGCACACGCTTCGGAGTAACCGCAGGCATGAGAAATCGGTACAAACAGTATTACCAGCCATGATTACAGCACAGATTCACAGACAGGTACGCCACCTGATATCGTGCGAGTGCAACAGTATACATCCAAGCATTACGTACTTATTATTGATGTTCAGATTATTGAAAAATTATTAAAATATCACTCTCTTGGTAAAATACATTGTCGTACGTGACAGTGTGTCTGAATCAGTGTTTGTGTTAGGTCGCGAGAAAACAATCTTAAAGGTCTGCTTTTAAAATGACAAGGCCGGAATGCTCATATACAACTTTTGGCACTTTTAGTTATTCAAACACAGCTGTTGGATACTTATTGTTTTGCATATCCAGTCAGTGATTCCAAAACATGTAAAATATTTTTAAAATCCTTTGCAATTTATTTTGTGTTTGTGTTGTTATATAGACGATGTAGTAGAAGATAAGCATGTTTTGTGTGTCTATTTCTCAGAGGTCCAGAATGTATCCTCTGATAGCATTACCTTTGTTACTTCGTAAAGGACAAAGAAATGGACACAGAGGAAAGATGTAGTCTGAATTATCCACTGGCCAAGGATGTGACTTAGTAGATTTTCATTGTCTGTGTGGTAGTACAAGCATGTTATGTCACAGTGTCATGACCAAACAGTAATATCATAAATCAGCCATTTTTATGTTACTAAAAATGACAAAGGGAATTAAGGTTGACCAGATACTTAATAAATTGTGAGGCAGTGAGAGGCACAGCAAAGCTGCAGGGGCAGTTTTGCGTGAGCTGCTGTGTTTTCATGGTGGTTTTATCACTTGCCCAAGGCCCACAAGAAGGGTACTGAAACCCTGCTAGCTCTGATTGGACTAAATTGCCTTATTAGGGATTAAATGGAGTAAACTGAGAAAATGAATGCAGTAAAGGTCAGGGAGGGTTTGTGGGAGGTGTGCCAGTGTCTAATACGTAATTTTCATTTCCAGTGATTTGCTTTGGCAATGGGAAAAAAAAGTAAGCAGAGTTTTAAAAAACGTTGTAGTTTTGAAATAACAATAATACTGTTTGTCTTTGATTTTGTCTACACCTGCTGTACTGCACATCATTCCTACTCCTGTAGAGTGACCATTCAACTAAATTCAGTTGTTTTGTCCAGGACTATTATATCACATTTATAGAATGGGGGAAATATGTATAATTAAAACTTGTTCTGATCTTGCTATACGTTGTCCTCTTTTTGCATTGGAAAAAAAAAATCTGTTGGATTTACTCAACTGAATTGTGGACATTGGTTACACATAATTGATTTGTATTAACAGTGCATCAATTCATTTGTGTTCTATCAACACAAAAATGACGTGTAAATGAAATGTAATTTAATTGATTACTTCACGTTTCATTTATTTGAACACAGCAGAATCAAACTGAGTTAAATTAATCTTATTCCATTATGTAAATGCTTTGATCATGCTATTTGTACACAATTCGAATGTACAATGAATGAAATGAAAAAAATGAATGAATGAAAGGACCCAAGGTTTCCCAGCAGGACATTGCCCAAGGCATCATACTGTCTCCACTGGTTTGCCTTCTTCCCATAGTGTATCATGGTGCTATCTTTTCCCCAAGTAAGCAACACATATGCACCAGTTCACCCACATAATGGAAAAAGCATGATTCATCAGACCAGTCCACCTTCTTCCATTGCTCTGTGGTCCAGTTTTCATGCTCACATGCCCATTGTAGGCACTTTTGGCAGTGGAGTCTGCATGGGCACCCAGACCGGTCTGTGGCTAAATAGCCCTATATGCAACAAACTGTGATGCATTCTGATACATCTGTATTGGAACCAGCATTAACTTTTTCACTAATTTGGCCTACAGTATCTCTTCTATCGTTTAGACCATTTTTGGTAGGTCCCAACCTCTGCAGACTAGGAACATTCCACAAGTGCTGCAGTTTTAGACTTGCACTGACCTAGTCATCTAGCCATCACAATTTGGCCCTTGTCAAAGTTGCTGAAGTCTTTGCGCTTGTCCATTTTTTTATTTTTTATTTTTTATTTTTGCTTTCAACACATCAACCTCAGGGACAAAATGTTCACTTACTGCCTAATATATCTCAACCACTTCCAAGTGCCATTGTAACGAGATAACCAATGTTATTCTGTTCACCTGTCATAATGTTATGGCTGATTGGTATATACATCAGTGCACTAGTTCACACCTACAATAAACTTCCCAGTATGCAAGAATGATGTGAAATTATTTTTTCTTTTTCAAGTTGTATTCACAAACTATAGACCATCACCTTATTTTAATCATTGTACATAACTAAAGCAAAATTCTGAAGGGACAGCTGAAGAACAGGTTACCTTTGTTCATCATCTAATCTAATCATATAATCATATATCTTTTGCAGTTCTAGAACTGGTGTCCTATTACTTTTCTATTGTCCTGTCTGCGTACTTTCAATTGCATCTTTCCTCTGTATTTCTTTCAAGCATGCCTGGCCATATGTTGTGTTTTTGTGCATAAGTAACCCACACACAAGAGTCCAATTGACCCGGTGTAACCTACAAGGTGATGAAAGAGCTGTGGTTCCCTGGAAGGGATGACCAATTTTTTTTCCCCGTCAGCAATGTCATAAATCTTTGAACTGTAACAGGGACTCAGGTGATATGAGTTGGACAAATATTACAAAGGTATTCATGGGATATATTTTATGGACGCTTGCCAATGATGAAAATGAAGCCCAGCACTGCTCTGTGGCCACTTTTCCAGCTGTGGTGTTTTTCTAGCGTTGGGTCTTACTCAGTGTGCTCGCTGACAAGGTGTGGTTTATGTCGATGGGGTAAAATTAAGTTTTCTAAAAGTGTCTTTGAAGAAGAATTTCAAAGAGGGAGTAAAAACAAGAAAACTTTTTTTTGCTCTCAGTCTCCTTTGGATTTTTATTACCCACTAAATTTGCCCAGAAGAAGATCAGAGGTTATTTTCTTTGAAAGCCCACATCGATGGAATAAAATGCTCACAGTCTGCCATATAAACAGAGAGGCTCAATTTTCAAAGCTGACACCTGTAATCTCTCTCTGGCAAGTGTATTTGTTGCCTGTGGTGGATGGACACACGGTGGGGGATGCGGGGGAAAAGGAGTCCAGTGCTGCATGTCACTAATTCCTCTGTCCAGTACTCAGGTATACTCCAGTGTACTCAAGTGTACTCGAGTGTACTCCCGCACAAATGCTGGCACATTAAATAAAGTGTGTAACATATACATGTCTTTTCTGGGTTCTGCTTCACATCTTGGAAGTTTGTTTTATGTTCCTTCAGAAACAGAAACATGGCAATACCCCCGTACCCCCACACACATACATATATCATGTAATTGCATTTTCGCTTTGGAGATAAAAGGTTTTTATATCCATGTGAATGTAACAGGCACTATAACACTGTTTACACAGGTAAGTTTTGGCAGTTGACCAACTGGTGTGGAAGGATTGTCTGAAACAATGGAAGGAATGACAGCGCCCCCTGCAACTTGAATTAAAAAAAACTTTTCATATATTTCATTATGTAGTAGAGAGAGCATAAACCTTTGGGGTAGTACTGTTGTACAAAAACCATTAGTATTAAATTCACTTTAGAAAAACAGCACAAAATAAGGATCCACACAGTACTGAAATGAGTCTAGGCAAGTTAGGATCAGCCAAGACTTAATTGTTTCCTCTGTTTAATATGCATGAAAAAGAAAAGCTTTTTGACAGCCATTGAATGATGCCAGTTGACCTCCATTGATGAACACTACCTTTGTCTTGTCACTTTTGTACAACTAGTCAAAGTTATCTGCTGTCAGGTGTTCATGTGCACAGCTTCTAGTTTGCAGTTAGCCATTTTTATAGATGTGTTTTGCTCAGTTTTACAATTTTCATCACTAGTATATTGATCTTGGGCCTTGCACTAAGGGACATCAGCAGCAGAAGGTATAAATTACCTTGTGCGGACAGACGTAAAGTCCAGGTCCCCTGGAGCCTCTGCGTTCCTGATTCACCACAGCCCTCGTGTTACCCTGCCTTTTGTTGGTTTGCCAATATATTATCCATTCCCAGTGTGAAGAGGAGCTAAGAATGCAGTGGTTTTCTGTCCCCTATACTTACCTGAAAGATCTCATATTATGTTGTGCCTGGCAGTACAGTTTGATGTGTGTTCTTTGTGAAATTTATTAACTTTTCTATGAGCCCATAGACAGCAGTTTCCAAAGTGCCTCTTGGCCATTAAGGGCTCATTATTAAGACTGATATTCATCCACAGGTAGGCTGCACCCGATAGGCTAGTCAGTAATGATTTTGACGACTGTCATTGCATGTGATATCAGCTCTTGTTTTAGATCCTGATGGAGTTCTTTATTAAAAAGATATGCATCTGTTTTAAATCCCCAAAAGTGATTTCCTACTCATTATGTTTCCTATAAAGCCTAGCTCACAGGTTTTATGCCTACATTGCACTTCAAAAAAAAAAAGGGCTTGAACTATTTTGTTTTCAAAGCTGAGGTGACAAATTGGGCCTTTCAATTTCCTCTATACTCATCTGTCTTGTTGATGAACATCTTTACCCAACAGTGTTGTGTTAATGGAACACTCTGAAAAAATCATGGGCGATATAGCAGGGTAAACCTTGACTCGATGATCACTCGCTTGTCGGACAGACACCACTGTCCCCAAGCAACACTGGAAATAGCCATGGAAGAATGCTAGACTGAGTCTTAGAGATCATACCTCTTTATATCTGAAAAATCCCTGGATTATAACTGGTCGTCAATAGAGTACAAGTAAAAATTCAGATGGAGTGGATTGTGTGTTGCCTCACGTTTTCATGACCTTGTTTGAGAACCCAGCCATGTGCTCTCATGGAGTACTCATACTGTGCAGGTCTGATGCTACTGGTGTATTAACAGCACATTCATTCCAGACATAACTCTTAGTGTACTTTCTGAGGAGGCTGGCATCCTTTAACATCTGCAGGAAAATGCTGCATATTTTTTATCAACCTGTGGTTGCCAGCGCTCTCTTCTATGGGGTGGTGTGCTGAAGGGGAAACATTAGGCAGAGGGACACACAGAGGTTGGACAAATTAATCAATAATAAGGCCACTTCTGTGATTGGTGCAGAGCAGGACTCTGTGGTGTCGGTCATGTAGAGGAGAACACTTCTTAAATTGCTCTCTGTCATGGACAACAGCAGCCACCCACTGCATGAAGTGGTGACGGGGCAGAGGAGCTCCTTTAGTGAGATGCTGCTCTCCATGACCTGCTCCACAGATAGTCTCAGGAGGTCCTTCCTGCCTAGAGTGGTAAGACTTTTTAATAAATCAGTGAGGAGGGGAGGAAGAACAGCAACAGACTGATATCAATGGTTTATATCCATTTTAATTTTTTTATTTTCGTATGGTCTTATTGCTTGATTGGCTTTTATGTTTTTTTTGTATGTATGTCTTTCTGTGACTGGTGTTTTTTAGTTGAGCAGCTGAGAAACATAATTTCCTTCGGGATTAATAAAGTATATCTCTCTCTCTGTCTCTCTCTCTCTCGCTATCTCTTTCTCTCGCTTTCTCTCTCTCTCTCTCTCTCTCTCGCTATCTCTTTCTCTCGCTCTCTCTCTCTCTCTCTCTCTCTCTCTCTCTCTTTCTCTCTCTATATATATATATATATATACCAAAAGGACATCATCCCCCCTGGTGGTGACATTTAAATTGCATTTCGGCTGTATCCAGTTGTACGAAAAAACTGGGAGGATTGCAGCCAAAGTGGGAAGCAGCATTTGTGGGAAAGAGATTCTCTCTGAGTTGTTTTTTTCTTGTACAGAGTCTACAGACGTGATCATACCGTGGGGAAGAGAGGGCATTGTGAGCGTGTTCAGCATTGCAGAGACTAAGCTTAACGTTAAGACTGTGTGTTCTAGTCTCCACATCTGATTTGTTTCTCCTGTTCAGTGATAAATGGATCAGTAAGTCCGCTGATGTGGCCTCGCTGTCACAGAACCGCCACACCATGTGACATGAACGTTGAGGTGTGAGGCATATACCTGGCGGAGGTGTTCAGTCTGCAGGTAACAGGTGTAGCAGAGTTGAGCAGGAGCCGGACACCTTCCAGACCACCGAAAACATGGTGTCCGGTGGAGAGGCACCAGAAACAACAAGGAGATCAGCACGATATTCAATGCCCCACTGTGTATCTGCAGCAGTAACTGCAGAAAGAAGGAACCCACCCAGTTAGTGATGGTGTTTCTAAGTGGAAACAAAGCATTCGGTTTCACGGCTGTAGGTCTTCTGGATTCAGGTTTCAAAAAGAGCTACTTGCGCTGCCCTTCTCCCATCCCATTTTTGCCTAAAAGCTTGGACAAGCTCAGCTCACAGCATTGTTGATTGAGCATTCTCATCTTGGACAGGCTCAGCTCACAGCACTGTTGATTGAGAATTTTCATCTTGGACAGGCTCAGCTCACAGCACTGTTGATTGAGAATTTTCATCTTGAGCACTTTTCGACTTTCCCCGGTCAACAGGAGAGGGAGGAGCAAAGCCGAGAAGGAACACCCTCACCAGAAGACTATGCTGATCCATTACCAGAGCGTTAATTAACTGAAAGCAATCGGAGCAGTGGTGCTCATTTAATTACAATCTGGAGAGCATATGAGGAGATCAGAGGATTATTATCCTGCTGCATCACAAACGCTTGTTAGCGCCATCATTTGGAAAATGGATTAGCAAGCCAAATAAGCGTCCCACCAGCAGCGAGAGGCTTAGCAAAGTAATTTTGATAACAGGAGCAATCAATGCCCTTTGTTCAGTGGCTTTGGACTGCAGAAGCAGGATGATTTCATGCTCATCTGATTCATAAATGCAGGAGAGGATCTGAGTTCTCTTGTTTACATGTGCATTGTTGCATTGAAAGTGTAATCTTTAAGCTGCTTTGAACGTGAATCCCTCTTTTCATTCAGGTAGGTTGGGTGCTCTGTACAAAAGGTTATTATGCATTACAATTAGTACTCAAGTAGTGTATAAGGTCATGGAATAAGTTTCGCTGTGCTATCAGCAGTTCTGTTTTTTCCTTTTGTGCTGATGTTTTTCAGCCTTTGTATGAAACAGTGCTGTTTTTGTTAAATTTTGTTTCTAATGACATAAATTCATGTATTTTTACATATACCACTTAATTAGAAATTTCCCCATGAAGCTGCTTAGAAGCGCAATAGACTTAAAGGACCCTGTGACCATGGTCCAAAGACTACAAGCTCCCAACTATGATGGAACCTTAATTTGTTCTGTAGCATATTTATCATGGTGGTTCATCTGGTACAATCAGGTAGCATCACCTGGTAACACTGTTGCGTCAAACTTGTGGGGCTGTTTGTTCAATTCCTACCCTGGCTTTTCATGTGGAGTTAGTGCGTTCTTTGCTGTTTATGTGACTCTTATTACACAGTCAGGCAGTTCGGGTGAATTGGTGTCTCCAAAGCAACAAGACCATCCACAACCTGGCTGAGAAAACATTTTGACATTGTTCATTGTAAATGTCTTCAAAAGCAGCCAGAAAATGGGAAGGTCTGGATGTTATGCATATTGATGAATCGCTTTCTATCTTGAAACCACTGCCCTCCCCTGGTAGAAAAAATCTATAGAAGACCATCTCACTGATGCTCAGCCTGGTGACCTCTGAATATGCTTCAGAAAATAAGCCAGAAAAGCACACACACACACACAAACACACACACACACACACACACATACACACATACACACAATGACCACATCATTCAGGTTGCAGAACACCCATTAGTGGTATAGTGGAGTCTGTAGACCTACTGCTACATCAACATGTTCTCCTTTTCTAGCATGTACATGTGAACTGCTGGAGCAAAAATCTCCACACAACTGTTATTAAAAAAATACCAGCATCAGTGGAAAAAAGAACTGAGTGTTCAGTGAGTCCTCCCTGCATTCACAGTTTATTACCAGGTCAATGATGGAATCATCATGTTGTTTGAAAGGTTACATTCTGTGAATGAACTTAAGTGATATATTAGTGATGTATCGTTGGCAGGGCATGGTGACCCCCCTGCTCCCACACCCAGAACCAAGCTGTTCCAGCAAACACCAGCCCTCTGCTGGCTTGTGTGTCATTGTGAGTGTCCAGTGAGACAAAGTGCACAGGTTGCGTTTCCAGGACCACATACTGGTATGCTGTCATGTGGACGTTTGCCAGAACCAGAAATTCCACGGACCCCCACATGCCACATTGAATGTAATAAAGAATGAGGGGAAAACTGCTTGGTGGGCACATTTTTTGAGTTATGCCCTTGTGTCACTGCTTTTGTTTTTGCATTGTCATCGCCAGCATGGCTTTTGCACCATTGGTCGAAGTCTGCCGCTGGAACTCTAGAATTGGCGAGCAAACCAGCTGAGGCATAGTAACAGGGGTCAAAGGGTGAATTACATGGTCAGGATGCAGCAGTCAGTGATCAGTCTGCCTCACAGCAACAGAGGGTGAGCACACCCCAGTTTTCAGACACTAAAGGCAACGGACCAACGAGCGATTGCAACAAGAACACCGGGCCAAGATGTTGAAGACGAAATACCGGCGTGAGGTGCATAAGGAGAAGTATGAACGCTCGCACATCTTCGAGGATCCAGAGGAACCTGGAGTCACTGAGGAAAGAAGCTCCTCTGGTCCCAGTGAGGGCACAGCCAGCCGGGGCTGGGAGAGCCTGCAGGAGCTGAATGAGCGCTTCGCCCGCTACATCAGCCGGGCCCGTGTGCTGGAGCAGCGCAACGCTGTGTTCCGCAAGCAGCTGGAGACACTGCGGCGCATGGAGGAGGCGCCTGGCCTGGAGGAGGCCTTCAGCCTGCAGATCAACCTACACCGGCAGCGGCTGCGCGAGCTGTCCAATGACCGCACTCGTCTGGAGCGTGAGAAGCATGTGGCGGAGTGTGCATTGGAGGACTCCAGCAACAGGTGAGCACCCTGCTGGCCCGCAGCACGCTGGGCTGCTGAATCATTACTGGGATGAACAGGAAGAAACAGGACTTCTCTTCTCTCACTTAAGATGAGCACCATGATAGATTGCCATCTAATTCTAACACAAACACTGCAATAGATGAGCTCTCTAACTGAAAATCTAATTAGCGTACACAAAATGAGTGCTGGTCAAACAGCTTTACAAAATGGGTTGATGATTAATTTTTGTGCAGTTTCTCATGAGATTCCACACCATAACAGCTTAACAGTATGTGTCACAGGGCAGAAAATAAGAAAATAGTGCCTAACACCCTCTTAGGGCCCCTTGGGATTTTTAATTTTTTTTTTTTATTGAAAAGAGAACTGAGGTATGATGGATGAAATATGAATCAGGAGAAACCATGGATACAGAATGGCACGTCCTCAGTATGGAAGCTGACGCGCAACACCCCAGCCAAACACAGCCCGTCCCTGCTGCGTGTCAGCACTGACTATGCTAATGTTCTCTCCCCCCCCAACCAGATACAGAAATGAATGTGAGTATCAGCAGCAGCTGCGGGGCACCCTGGAGCAGCTCAACAAGGTAAAACTTCAGAACTGCTCAGCCTGAAGTGTTTGGGCCAGAACTAGTGCACCATGTAGGCACAGGTACACAGTGTGAAATAAGACATGCTGCAGGTAAAGGAATAAACTTCCTTAATGGAATTTAATCCTTAATCCTTTAATAGACAGTGGGTTGCCTAATGAACTGCTGTTCTGTTAACCTCCCTACCAGGAGGCGGATGCAGCTCTCCTCGGAAATCTGGAGTACCAAATCCAGTCCCAGTTTCTACAGGATGATATCAATTCCACCAGAGACCGACACAAAAAGGTCGGTATGTGGAAGTGTGCAAACATGACATAATAACATGGAGTAATGTGAAGTTTATTTTGCATCTGATGTGGTTTTATTTACTATGCACTAAACTAAGTCCCATAAATTTTATTTGTAATATATTATAGTTTTTTAATGCTTGTAATAAAAGTTACATTTATGGTAGGGCTTTGCAACTAATAGGCCTTTTGGAAAAAATGAACATTAGGCAAAAAGACTTTCATCTAAAAATATGCACTCAGGAAAAAGTAATTTGTTAAACAAATTCATATACAGACAACTGCTTTTTTGAAGTAACTGCTGCAGAGAAAAGACAGCTATAAAAGTAGTCAGGATACTTCCACTGTTCCACCATCCTCTAGAAAGTCTCAGTTATTAGGCAGTGTAAATTCAAGTAAACAGCACATTCAGCAAGCCCTTACGTTTGCTCTTGGAACAATATCACACACCAGGGGCAGGGTGTCCTACAGAGGTGTGTGGTTTGCTCGCTCTGGTCTCCTTGTCTGATGGGCTGACTCCCGCAGAATGTTCCCGTGTGCTGGCAGTAATGCAAAAAAATCCTTGATTATAACATGACAAATTGCAGTCCACCAGAAAGTGAATGAAGCAGTTAGTAAATATTTGATTTCTCAGCATTTGGCAAGAAAAGCACTACAGTACCTGTGATAAATGAAACGCAATACTGCACAGCAAACAGCTTTGTTGTAAAGTCACAGGAAAACACAATGGTTGGCTTTCGTTTCAAAGCCAGCTGGGCAAAAGTGGGGGTGGGCCAAATTATGAACCAAAATAGAAAGATTGCATAGAAAGTAAGTAATTGGGGACAAGAAGCAAAGTCACTGTTTTGAGTGCCATAACATGGAAACATGACACCTTGGCTTAGTTATGTCAAGCATGACTACTGCTCCACTGGTTAAACCACTGTAATTAGTGGCTTGGTGGCTCAATGGGTAGAACATCAGGCTGGGATATATAAGATACCTGGTTTGAATCCCAGCCCATCCAGGTGTGTCCTTGAATAAAACACCCAGTGCTAGCTCCCCAGGCACCGCATGTGGCTGGCTGCCCACTGCTCCCCTAGGGGATGGGTTAAATGCAGAGAAGTAATTTCCCTCTGGGATTAATGAAGCGCTATAAAAATAATTAACTGGAATATGGATTAACTGTATTTTTAAGCAATGTCCTCAAAACTGTATTTACAAACTAACATCACTGGTGTTGCAGAATCTTGCTGAGATCCAGACCTATGTGAAAATTCTGAACCAGATCAAAGAAATGCCTCATATGCTTCCTAACATCTCACCTGGGGTTTCAGAGGTAAGGTCACCTTGAGCTTTGACAAGACGGGACATTCTACCAGACGTGATAAAGCAAACCTCCTCTCGTTTCTCATACCACAACGTGGTGTGATTTGATGGCTTTTCCCTTTGAAGGCTTAACCTGTCAGAGATTGAATTTATATAGTCATTGACTATCATATTCAACTACTGCAGAGAGGAGGAAACTGTAGGAAAAAACCATGTGACATGACTGTGGTCTTCAATAAGGTCAGGTACAATTTTTGACATTATTAAACATTATTGCAGAGAAGACTATTTCAAAGCACTGGATAGGAGTTATTCACACATAGAAACCTCTTGTGTAATTGCACAGTTGCCTGTCCTTTCTAAGCTTGTGATGTGCTTAGAAAGGACAGGACAGGACAGTGGTTTTATTGTCATTTCAGCTGTATACAATTGATACAATACACAGTGAAACAAAACAATGTTCCCCCAGGCAACCAGGTGCTACACAAAACAACACAAAGAACAACACAATACTACAAATAGAATATACAGTGTGCAAAGACAGCAAGTAGCTCTATACATAGTGTAAACAACAAGAAGTGAACACAACAGACACTGCAGTACCAACACAGTTCTATAAAAGTACAGAGTTTTATGAGCTGTGCCTGAGGTCATAAAGTGCAGCAACGCGGTGTTGGTGAGTGAGCGTGAGAGAGATTTGTCTATCAGTCCAGTCCCTTAGAGTTAGAGACAGCTAACCACTGAGCACCTCCTTAATGCTATGCTTTTTTTTTTTTTTTTTTTTGCTGTGTATGAGAGATTGTGCATATTTCTTCTGTTTCCTTTTTTGTGGATCAGGAGCAAGTGAAGGTACTGGCTCAGAGACGAGTCCCTTCTTTGCAGAGTCAGTTGGAAGAGTACAAGAGCGCCCTCTGCCAGCTACGAGCACAGAAACAAGAGCTGCGGGGTGAGGTGAGTAACCAAGGCAACCGGACATCGCACGAACGTGCAGGTCCCCAACGCCAGGAGACACTGTTGTGAGAATTAGGCCGACAGGAAAACTTTGGATTCCCGAGGATTCACAAAATTCTCTCTCTTGAAGCAACAGAATGTACACATATTTTCTCAAACCACTGAAATTCATACTCTAGGCTACGTTTTAAAATCTATTCATTATTATTTTCATGGGATATATTTGTGATAAATATAAAGTATTTATAATAGTCACTGTTCTGAACAGAAGGTGAACACATTACAGAGAAAACTATAATTACACAACAACCGACTTACAATTGCTTACTTGCAGCAAAATACCCCATAAAAGTAATATATTATGTACTCCACAAATACAGCACACGTTATGAAGTATTTTAACTCTAGAAACTGTTTAAGGCATGCTCAGTGAGCTACAAATTCAGTAATTTTGTCATTGGCTGTATCTGTCTGAGTCTTCATTAAAGAGGCATAGTCATGGTGCAGTGGCTCTTTCTGAGAATGGAATGAGCGTTTCCCCTTTCAGACCACGGTGCTGGAGCACGCCATCAAGACCACGCAGGACAGCTACGATGATGAGATCCAGCAGTACAACGAGCAGATAGAGGTGCTGCGGAAGGAGATCGATGACGCCGAGCGCTCTCTCGAGAAGTACACCAACGAGTGCCGCCGTCTGGCAGTGTACCAGGCCTCGCTGGAGAACGAGCTCGAACGCTACAAGAGGATCATCGAGAGCGAAGACACCAGGTACTTTTTGCCCTTCGTCCACTAGTTTATTAGTCAACCATAAAACATTTAAAACTATTTCAGCAGTGTACCAGTAAACCAATGAAATTATTAGTTTGAAGATAACTGTAAATTAACTGAGGCCCCCAAGTACTAGATACTTGACTATTCATAATATTTACAACCTTTTGCTGAGATTCACCACAAGGTGGAAGTATTTCCCTAAACACAGCCCACTGGACTTGTTGGTCATATGTTCCAAATGTTTAAGTAAGTCCACAGCAAAAACTGAGTTTTTTTCTAAAAATGATATTTACTTAAGTTGGTGAA
The DNA here is from genome assembly GCA_025773905.1 of Chitala chitala. Classification (NCBI taxonomy): domain Eukaryota; kingdom Metazoa; phylum Chordata; class Actinopteri; order Osteoglossiformes; family Notopteridae; genus Chitala; species Chitala chitala. The sequence goes on along the minus strand of JABJVR010000052.1, from coordinate 3,185,343 downwards.
ACTCCAAACTATGCCATTTAAACAGACACTTTTCTTTCAAAACAAAGAGGTGACAAAACTTGTATTTCTGTTGCCCTTTGCTGCGTTTCCTACCTCTTTGACAGGCTAAATTCAGCAATCATCGGGACCCCCGTCGTTCTGCTCACCACTGACTTCCGCTACACACCAAGTCCCTCTGTGACTAGCAGGGGCAGAGGTGAGGCTGCAGTTTTAGGCTAGCGCAAAGCTGGTCCCACTGGGGAGTAAACCCACAACCTTCTGCATGTGACCTTTATGAGTTACACAAATCAGTACTCACATATACGTGCACATAATTCCCTTGGCTCTATAGTAAGATGACATATACTTAATATACTCCAGTATTTTGCTACAATGTCTTTGTCCTGACACGATAGAAAAAATTAATTTTTTTTTTAATCCAGGTGGATACTTTTACTGGAACAATTTAGGGTAATCTGGTACAACAGAAAATCCCCTCCAGTACTTGAGTTGAGATTGTAAGGATTAAGACCTTATCTGTGTGATTTAGAGCTCACCTCGCACCGGGTCATCTCAGCTGTGCAGCGGCTTGTTGTATCTTATCGCTCAGCCTCTGCCTGTGTGTGCCTTGCGTCCGTGCTACCCACAGAGCGCACGCTGAGTTTACCTGCTGCCTCACGCACTCGCATGACAGTTTCTTTGCTTCTCAGCCCTTATCCTTGTATGTGTGCTGCTGTGCTCCACTTACATTTCACTTCGCTGTGCTGGAGCGACCTCAGGGTCACTCTGGGAAATGTATTTCCATTTGATAAGTCAGTCTGTAAAAATTGTGAAAACTATCAACATTATGCTTTTGTAATTTGTGGGGAGTGTAATTTTTTGTATTTTGTCATGTTTTTTCTTTGACTAAGCAACATTTTTAAGGTCAGATTGTGTTTTTCAGAGTAATTTGACAGCCAGATTACCCGCAGACACCTCATTTCCTCTCCCAAATTTTTGGCCAGATTGACTACTTGACCTTAACTCATTGTTTGCTATTTCAAGAAATCTCAATAAGTCTTTGTTGTTTTTCTTTTGGTTATTACACTCTCACGGGCACCCTGTCTTGTGCTTTCTTTGCAGACATCACACAGGCTATGCATGACATCAGCAACATCAAACCTCGGCAGAAGAAGGTACTGAAGAGGAAGGAAATTGCCAAGGACGTGACGGATAGTGCAACAGAATTGAAGGTCAGGGGTGAGCAGCTGAAGACTGTAGTGGGCGACAATGAGGAGCATGTTGAGGAGGAGCATTCTCCTCTGCACCAGACTGTGGCCCCAGAGGACGTTCCTGATGGTGCCCAAATCAGCAAGGCTCTCGACACCTTGTGCAATATCATCAGAGACCGCATGTATCAGTACACACGGCCGGAGCCCATCGCTGATTTCTACACCAAGGGCCGCTACGTGCTGGTCTCAGGCGAGTCCAGCTACATGGACCCCTGGTTTTGCTCTTCCTCGCCATCTGGGGGACGTGTGTGTGTTTCCTTCTGCAATGACATGATGCCCCCAGACTACCTGTACAGAGGGAGCACACCCACCCCAACCCCTGTGCCTATCCCCCCGACGCCAGCTGACCCAGAGGACAGAGAGACGGGTCACGGCACCATCATCAGCAACAAGGGCAACGGCTCTAAAGGGAGATGTGAAGGAGATAGTGAGAGAGGAGACCACACAAACAGCCATGGTGTTCCCCAGCCCTGCCCAAGTTCCATCCCCGAGCCCATCCCCACACAGCCCTCCTGCCCGGGGCACCACAGAAGCAGGACCCCAAAGGGTAACAGCTGCTGGCGAGGCCATGGGGCAACACCCTCCTCAAGCATGGACTTGCCTGTTGACTCCATGAGTTATGAAAAAGTAGAAGTGGTAGAGTCCACGGAGAAGATATCCGGCGACAACATGGTGAGAGGTTACGAAGAGACTGCCACAATTGTGGAGACCACCATTGAAAAGACCAGCAAGAAGAAGCATGCAGGTCATTCTACATGAAGAAGTCATGTCAGACAGAATATCTCACCCACTACTAGGTGTGATTATTTTGGATGCCCTGTGCTGCTAGTCTGTTTTATAGCTGTTAGACAGCTTTTACACCACACTTCTAGCCTTTAGTGTTTGAAAACTTGGGAGACAGAAAAACACAAATGAAAACATCATCAAAACAAATCATTTGAGAGTTCAGAGAATGAAAAAAAACTGTAATTTTTTTAAAGTCTGCATATGTGCTGCCCTCAGGGATGTTAACATTACCCCAGCATTTCCATCTTCACCACTAAAAGCCCACTACTTCAGACTTCAAAAAGATAGTGCTTAACTGTTTTAATTGGCAGTTAGATATTACCCTTTACACACTTTTGCTGTGTTAATTGATTTCCAAATAAAACAATATTTCAAAATGGGACTGTCCTTTGCTAAATATGTATTATCATTGATTTACATGTTAAACTAGATGAAAGTCTCTCATTTAGAGATAAATTCTAAAGGCGTATATGGTTTGGCTGTAAGCAAATATCACAAAATACAGTTTTTTTTGGAAACCCCTAACTGGCTTTCACAGTTGTTGAGGTACATTATTCTGGAACATCATGACCACGGAGAATTCCTGGAAGTGAATTGATGTAGGCCCCCCTTTTCAGAACGTCTGATTCATACTGTCATAGTGGCCAGTCTGCTGGAGTACATCCTGAAGAATAGCTATTAATGTGGATAGAAAGAAAGAACCTAAACAGTTTCATCATGAAATACTGTCGATGTTGGTGAATATTTCAAGATGGTATTTTTTCCCCAGTATGAGTTCTGTGTTAATTGTAGTAAAGTAACGCTCAGAGAATTTTAAAAATATGTACTGGAAAACCATCTTATTAGGTCATCACCAGAATACGTTGCCTTTATACTAAAAGAGGCAACTGAAAAATGCCCTGATCTGAGCTGTGTTTATGAGCAAACCAAAGAGACGTTTTATCAGCATGACCATGATACCAAATAGCAAGACACAGAGGAAGTAAAACACCGAAGGTCTGCCCCAATCAGGCGTACAGAATTTTTAACTGACATCAAGCCTCTCCAATGAAAAATAACAATACAGACTGTCCGTGAATAAGAGGAATAAGTCAACTGAAAACTCTCATTTCCAGGCCTGGAAAATTTCACCAGTTTTCATTATGAATAAAAGTAGCAGTTTGGTTCTTCTCCCAGCCAGCAGTGCATCTCAGAAATGGAAAGACTTCATCAACCGGCAGTGTTGCATTATGTCTGTTTCAATTAGTCAAGTACTTTAGCAAACAGCTCAGTATATTTATTCTTTTGTATGTGGACTGTAATAAATATTCTGAAATATTCTTGAAGAGCACATGCAGCAAAACTGATCACACATTCCTTTCCATTTTTTTATATAAACAGTAATTGTCACAAAAATATAATGGAAAGAAATTTCACCGGTCTGTTTGCAAGATATTAAACTTTAAGTAGAGTAGCACAGAAAGTCATTTACAGTCACAAACTGTACAGCAGGGACTCTGAGAAGAACGAGGAAGGCTAATACACAGAACTTAATGTAGCATATAGTCTACATATATATATATATATATATATATATATATATTGTATATATTGTGTATATATAAGGTGAAGTTAGAAAAAGAAATAGAAAATGTAAAAATAAAAATAAATTATTTAAAGGAGAAAGAACAGACTATTTGGATATGACATTTGATAGAAGTTGATTACGAGACACATTCATGAAGGGTGGACTGGGGGGACACAGCTGCAGGTAGGGAAGGTCATTTGACGGGAGACGGCTGCTTTGGGAGACAGTGTTCGGAGGTGGCGTGGGGCAGCATGCGGGCAGCTAGTTTTTACTCAGCAGGCTTTTGAGGCTTCGCTCCACAGCCTCGTCCAGTTCCTCCTCCAGCTCCTCCTTTTTGGACATGGCCAGCTTGGACTGGTAGTCACGCACAATCTGGTCGATGTAGGGGGCGCTCTGTGTCCCATGCAACATCAGGGTCCACTCTTTCAGGACTCCCTTCTGGGGCACCTCCCCCTGGAAGCCCACCTCCAGCAGCCAGGTGCCCCGGGGGTCCTCACCCCAGGTGTGGGTGGTCATAAAGGGCCACTTGTCGAAGCCCACCTTGGTGTCATCATCACGGGGTCGCCGACTAAGCAGGATGGACTTGGTGCCCATGGGCGAAGTCAGGTTCACGTTGAGGTCGCCTCGGCGGCTGGCGTTGACTGTGACCACAGCCTGCACATGCTCCAGATACCGCACAAAGTTGTCCTTTCCCTGGCAGGCATCTGTGTCGATGGCTAAGAGGAGCTTGCTGCCAGACTGGAACTGGCTGCGAGGGTACAGGGGCACAGGGGAGAAGAAGGCAGGTGTGAGACAGGGCACAGGGCTCCTAAGGTTTATGTTCATCAGATAGGCACAACACTCACCAAGCTCCCTCTGGACCTAGACAGTAGCACATCATGGTTCCCCCTCTCACAGTTCTTAAGCAAGGAGCAGAAAACTGACAAAACAGCTTGTTCACTTCAGTCCTCAAAAAAAAAAAGTTCTTAAAGTGACTTTGCTTTGATCAGAAATAAATGCTGGAGGCCACTATGGCAGGCGCGATAGTACATAGGCCAAAAAATCTCTGAAAACCCCCCTGAGATGTGACATGGCTACTGAAGCGTTCTCATTCAACTCAACATCTATGGGGTGGAAGACGTACGGTAATGATCGGCTATACAGACTGACTAGGAACAGGAGATGGGGATAGGGCAGTGGGCTAGACAGAAGTCCCTTTACAGCTACATGAAGGCTCTGTCGATGCAGACTAATTATATAAAGTACAGGTCTCTGCACAGGACATGTAAAGGCCCTGATTCAAAGTAACTGGAAATGAAGCAAAGCATGGTTCCTATTCCAATTGCAAAAGCTTAAATAATGTCCAGTTCAAATAAATAAGGCTGATATGGAAATAGTGTTTAACAGCATATTAACAGTTTAACATCTGTAACTATTCTTGGACTCTATACTGTATATACATGCATACACATAGATGCATACATGCATACACACACACCTCAAAGAAGCCATCCGTTGAACACATTATGAACAATATTTACATTCCTAATGCACAATGGTCTTCCAAAATCATTTTTTGACTCATTTACAACCAGTAAAACCAAGGAAAAGTTATGGCTCCATTACACCAGAAGGTATGTTTATAATTTCACACTTTCACAGCCATCACAGAGAAGGTGACCATGGACTCCAGGTGACGGGCCTGTACACCAGCACTGAATAAAAAAAAACAACCTGATGTCAGCAATATCAAACTGCAGCTCACAGAGGAAGTAAACAAAGGCTGGTCTTGTCTTGGAGGCCTTGAGAGTTGTGTGTGTGTGTGTGATGAAAGGTACTGCTGAATTTGCCCTTCGTAACACAGGGGTCAGAGCGATGGGGAGACATCTGACTGAACAGCATTAAAGGCACCTTAATGGAGGCATAAAGAGTGAGTCTGGATCGCTCCTCTATTACTGTGCGTGAAATAAGGTGGAAAAAAAGAAATCTGCAGAGAAATGAAATGAGTCTTCAAAGGAGGCATCAGAAACACAGAAGGCCCTGCTTTCCCCTTGGACACCCCAGGTGCTTAAGCGAGTTCTGAAAGGAAGAAGAACGATAAGTGCTGGTATTTCAGTCATTTCTCATTGCTGATACGATTCTTGCCCGGAAAGGAGTACAAAAGTGGAGGTCAGCTGCCCCTCTGGCATTATAAAACCACAAGTGAGTTGCCCCCCTGGCATTATAAAACCACAAGTGAGTTGCCCCCCTGGCGTTATTATGAGCAGTACACTGGAAGCTCCAGTGCATTAGAACATTTTATGGCTGGACACAAACAGTGATGTGTAACTTCACAAAGTATCATCTTTTGATTAGTAGTGTGCTGACAGGCCCCTTTGGTATGTTTTGTTGATGTATAATTTTTTTAAGTACAGGAACTTGAAAATTAAAAAATTCGCACAGAAACATGTACGGTACACAAGGCAATACTGAAGTAGAGCTTTTAAAAATGCATACAGTCAAAAAGTTTCAGAAGGAATTTCCTCACTCAAAGATGACTTTGGGCGAGTCTGTGACAGCAGCCTGAAAAGTCGTGTTCCGGCCATCTCAATGTCAACCAAAAAACATGGCTTCAGATACGCAACCAAGCCACTCAGCTAAAAGACAGAGTGCCAAACGTCATCTCCAGCCTGCTGTTTCTGTGGAAAATGTCACTGGGTCGCCGTGCATCTAGACCAAAGAGAGGGACGGCTCGACTGATGATCTTGACATCAAAAAAAAAAAAAAAAAAGACAGCGAGAGAGAGAGGGAGGGAGGGAGGGAGGCAGCGGGTGGGGGTGGAGGGGTTGAGCGTGGAAATTCAGTTCGCTACACACAGATGGCTCCTCAAGCAGCAGGTGCAGAGCCTTGGTGTTCTCACAAAGTAATTAAGGTGCTCAGCTATAAGCCAGGCAAGTGATTGATCTTGGACACTGTTGGAAGGGATAGGCAGGTAGCAACAATAAAAAAAAAATCTATATATTACTGTAAATTACATATACAAGCCCATAACAGAGTGGGTTTAATGCTGGCAGGAACATAAATAAAATATTTTAAAAATTAAACAGTGTATTTCTTTGTGCTCACTGGTTCACATACGCATTCACATTTATATATAAAAAAAAAAAAAAAACAAAAAACAAAAACAAACACACACACACACACACACACACACAAATGTCCAGTGTGTGGGAAAAATCATTAGCATTACTCAGACTTAGTCCAAGAGAAGAGGTTAAAGCAGCACCCTACACCACTGATAGTGAGAACGGGGGGGGCTACGGAAATCAATGAGAAATGTCCTCCCACCCACACCCACCACTCTCCCCCTCCTGCATGTGGACCGTGATTACTGCTGTCCCACAGAAGAACGTGACCCACACTTTAGCAATTCGGTAAACCAGTGGGAAAACAAAACAAAACAAAACAAAACAGTGCTGACCGCTCGCTTTCCTCACATATTAGTGCAAACGGTCACTGCCAGAACATTTCATACACTCCCAAAACTTACACACGTAACATCTCTTCCTATATGTTTATGGCAGGCCTTTCAAATAATTGAAAAGGTACGGTTTAATTCAACGTTTGTTGAAAATTTTCTTTGTTTAATCATAACTTGTGAAATTTAATTTATTAAACATTTAAATGTATATACATTTTAAAAATACTCAGTTTAAACTCCCTCTGTTTCACGAACACACTCACACGATTTTCAGCAACTGGTACCAAAAGGGGAAAAAGGTAGGCCAGGTTGGAACAGCACTTCAACGCGTATAATTCTTGTGTGTCTAAAACAGAACCAAACAGCCCTGGGTGTAAGTGACAAAAGAAGTCAGAGCACCTCTCTCACAGGTACACAAAGGTCTCACTCACCAGGGCCCCTCTCAGAATGAGTGCACACCTGTGTCTCACCCCCCCTTGCCCACCTTCCTGTGAGTCACCTAGGCTGTCACCAGCCTTGTCAGGAAAACATTAATGACTGCATGCACATTCTGGTTTTGCCCTTGGCCTCACGTTGCTACATAACACACAAACAGAGAGAAGTGAGACACCAGGCTTCTGAAGGGAATGTGACAGGACAGAGGAGAGGAAAGGAGGCCTTCATCCTACACACAGAGGCCAGATGCTGTCAAATCTCCTGCAGCATTCACATTTGGTATCTGTGGAAGCAGCACAGCAGATTCTGTGTTTCTCTGGGACTTCCAGCAGCCGATGGTCAGATGAAGGAATAATTCAGAGGAAACCACATACAGAAATAGCAAATATTAACTAGTGGTTTATAAAATAAATTGGGCACATCCAAAGCAGTCAGCTGATTGGCTACATGATCTCTGCTGGGTCACAGGCTGGGCCTGGTTTAACATCAGGATGTCCTTCTGTCCTTCAGGGATTCCTTGTAGGCACAGTACTCCTCAGGGGTTTTAGACCTCCTTACAATTTCACAGGAGACTGTTCACAGTGGCTGCTCAGTTGTAGTTTCTCTGTTTTGCTGCTCCAGCATGCACACGCACACGCGCGCACACGCACACCACCCCCGCCCCAGCTCTACACTGCCTGCTGGTTATGTAACTAGGCAAAAGAATGTGCATTCGGTCAGCGGGGGTTCTTCACACCATACAGCTCACTCTGTCTCTACTGCTCGTTCACTCTAATTGACATTGTTGCCATGGCACGGTTCACCCAGCAGCAAACGGAGGGCACTAATTATAGCATATCTAAACAGCCCACGTGTGGAATCTCACCGGCCGACCGGGACTCCCACGAGTTGAGAGCAGCCGCTGCACTCGCGCACATATTCTTAAACTCGCATGCTTTTACCCTGCAAATCAGAACGCTGAAGCAAAAAGCAGAAGTGAGACCAGTGCAGTAGTGCTACAGCTATTACTGCACAGACGTGTCAGTACATGCTGACAAGATGTTACGGGAATGCAATGAATTACACTCTGAAGCTACTGCTTATTTATGTATTAAATTGTACTTGAATCATAGCTTTATTTCTACAACTGTAGTCCTTTGTAAAAGTATTAATGCATTATATAATCCATGCAACATTTTATGAAGCTGCATCTCAGAGATATTGATGTTAAAACGTGAAAATTTTTGTGACATCTTTACTGAAATTAAAAGGGGATCCCCTGGCTGTAGAGGGCACACTCTACTTACTGCATTTCCTGAATGGAGCCTGCCACACAATGGAAGCGCTCAGGCACGGTCTTCCACTCCTGAGCCATCTTGACCATGCCGCCGGCATCCAGCACGCCGTAGCCAAACAGGTGATTGAACTCCAGGCCCACGCCGTTGCGTTGCCACTGGTGCACCTCATCATGCAGCTGGTTCCGTTTGGAGGTGAGCACAGTGAGGTGCTGCATGTCCCTCCATGTCAGGGCGGGGCTGTGCAGGCACAGGGGGAGGAGTCACACACTACATGAAGCTACTAGGCGGCTGAGGTGACAGGCAGGTGCCTTATGGTCCTGCTGCAGCTCCTGATCTGAAATTAGCCCCATTCCCAGTGGTGTAAAATTGAATACATGGAATAACAAAATTGTTTCCTCCAGTTTCACTTAATTTGTCAATTCAACAGATAATTCTACAGCAAATATTATAGCAGGTCTTATTACACATAAAATGACAGATGTAGGGGCATAAAACACTGACTGAATTTTAATGAAAACTACCAAATCATGGTTTTCTAGGAACTGAATACGAGTACTAACAACAATGATCAGCTTAATACACGTTGTAAAACCGATCGAGTCTGCGTAATGACATCACATGAAACTCCCTCACTGCATCCTGCAATCCCCCAATTAGCATGAACAAAAAATTCAGTATTTTTGTAACAGTAAGAGGAAACGATTTGGAAATTAGATGGATGCGCAACAGCTACAGTTCTGCCTCTAAGCAAAAAGGCCGAAAGACAGTTTGCGCTATAGAAAAAAAAATCGATATTTCTGCAAGCAGGAGACGCCGTGACAAGAACCAGACTGCGAGCATCTACTGCACTAATAGGTTTCAGGCGGATTGCAGCACCTGCCTTGCGTCAGGTAGGTAAATGTCCACAGATGTCTGCTTCTGCTTTACTACAGCAGTCTTTTGATTGCACACGAATGAAACTCGCAGCTTTCAGCCGCGTCTCACCCACGATCCCTTCCGCTAAATCAATAGCCCCAGGGAGCACGAGCCGCGCGCCGCCGGCTCCGCACCACAGACCGGGTGTATTGAACGGTGAAAGAGGACTCTGTAGCAATTCTTGTTTACCTTAGCCGAGCACCACCCCCTCCCTTGACTCTAACATCATTATTCCTCACTAACCAAACAGAACAAACGGAAGCACTCTAGAGGCCCAGCATCACCCCCCACTCATCTGAAAATGACAGCGACATGCGGCACAAATCAGGGAAACTATGTAGAGGGAGAAAGCAGACAACTGCGCTTCTTCTTGTGTGCAGCATTAGATTTGCGAACTTGTAACCCGTTGGAGCTCTGCTGAGCACCACGGCAGAAGCATGGCGTGAGAACGTCCCTTCGGTGCATCGCGTCAGCTGCGTGTGCAATGAAGTGTCGTTGTGAAAAGGGCCATGTATCGCACCAGACGTAGAAGCGCTTTTTAAATGTCGCCCCTGTCATATCTAGTCTTTGTGCACCTTGGTGGAAAAAAAAAAAAAAAAAAAACTATTACGAAATGTGTATTGTATATCTCTGGCCACACCCTGAGACCAACCGCTGTGTGTGTGTGTATGTCTATATATATATATATATATATATATATATATATGTATGTGTATATATATAATCATTATTTTAATTATATTTTTTAAGACGACAGCACTAGGAATATTTCCACAAGAAAAGGTTGCATTATAAAGGTATTTGTGAAGTACAGAGAGTTTTGCAAATATGAAAAAGAACCTGATGGGTAATACCCACCACACACATTTATTACAGGTTTCGATAGACTTTTTAAAAACCTTTCAGCAGTTATACGTCATACAATTTTTAAAGAATGATGAAAAATTCGAATTAAAGTGTTTTGGATGATAAACAGCTTTTAATTAACTGCACAAACTGTATTGACGGGCAAATTAGGTTGATACTGTTAACATTCAGTATTACAAATGTGTGCCCTGGCTTTCTAGATCTTCTTGTATTATGTAGTAAATGCATATTGTGCATTTTATATAAATATATATATATATATATATATAGCGCCCACAATATAATCAAACTAAAGGAAGAATATAAGTTTGATTATTGTAAATATTGTATGTCCATTAATATTGTAGAGACAGACTGGTTTCGCACTTGAGTCAGTGGGCTATTCCCTTGTTTTTGGTGCGGGCAACCAGAGTTCAAGCCCCGCTCACTCCCTCGGTGCGTTAAAATGGTGTCAGGAGTGGGATGAGATGCTTCGGCCAGAGTGAGGTCAAGGTTGAGCAGCAGGCTATGGAGGGGGCAGTGTAGCAACCACTGCGGGTAGCAGTGGGTCAGCTGCATGGATGGTGATGTCACCCCGTGGGTCAAACACAAGAGACCGATTGGCCTCCGGAGCCAGAGACTCGCATCTTTGGCTCAGCAGGCTAATCCTTGTCTTTGGTGTGGGCAACCCAAGTTCAAGCCCCACTCGCTCCCTTGGTCCATCACAATATTAAGACTGCTGTTGTTTATAGCTGGTGTGTTTTAATTAAAATTATTTTAAAATGTCACTTGAGTACATTAAACCTGATAGCCATGAAACTGATGAGGCCACCCACAACACCAATTCTATTTCCATTAGTTTAGAAAATTTTACTATTTGTGCTTCTGAAACACCTATCTTCACATGCCATGGAGCTGCCACTTTCCACAACTAAATATAATTTTTCACAAGTTTGTGCCCTCCATACAGGGTACGTACTTGGCCTCCAGAGCCAGGGCGAACACACCAGCCGCCTCAGGTGCTGCTGCTGAGGTCCCGGAGTGGCGCAGCGTGCAGTTCCCATACAGGTCGGTGGTCGCCTGCAACAGTGACACGGAGCCGTGTGAGTTTGTGTACCTTCACAAATGCTGAAAACTGTGACACGGAGCCCACTTGGGTCTGTAGAGCTTCACCACTGCTGAAAACCCAGCGTCACAACTGAAAGGGTTTCACACTTCCATAGTTTCAAACTGCTTTTTCTTCTTAATTAAGTGTGAACCTTTGAAAAATGGCACATTAACGTTTAATGTTCCTATAATTTAAATACCAATGGCTGTGCCCGGAAGGCTAGCGTTGCTATAGAAATCATCTGCAACAGTGTCCACATCTCATGGATGTGTTAATTCAGTTCTTAAATAATCTCTCTTTTTAATTTAGCAGGTAAAAAATGGCAAACCAGATGTTTAATTGTCCCATTACTTGAAAGAAGATGATGGCGGTACTTTTCATGCAGAGTGCACATTAAACAAGCCAAATTAAACGCTTTCTGTGTATTAAATGAAACGCAGGTTAGTCTGAAACATCTGAGAAAATAAAATCTGAAAAATGTATGAAATCAGACTGGTGACATGAGCAGTAATGGTGGAAACGTAGCAGAAACACAAGGGTCTGTATAAGACTATAAATCGGTCTACAGCTATTTTGAAGTTCGTGTCACCTATGATTACTTGGAAATCTACTGAGTCACATAGACTGTGTTTAGAAAGACAACCATAAATTGTAAATTTACCTCTTTTTTGAAAGATTTTCTACATTTTGAATTACTGGTAAAAATGCATGTTTAACTGTTGTTGGTGATCAGTGATCTGAGTGTAATATTGAGAACAATTAGGTTACAGCACAAGGAAATTGAAGTAAAAGTAGTTGGTGCGACTTGTACTGTGTTGTGAAAGTAGCAGATTGACGCATGTCTGCTGTGGATGACTTTAGCGTTTTTGGTGCAGTGTGTTCTCTCTGGAGCCCAAGGATGTTATGGATCACTCCATCACAGCCGGCCCCTTCCTGACATCACAGGTGACAGCACAGTTTATCATTCTCCCTTCCTGACGCTTCCCCTCTAAACCTGAAAACTAGGAATCGCCTCGATCTCCATTTCAGCTTATCTCATTTAATTGGTCTGTGGTAGTTAGATGCCAGACAGCTTGATTCTCATATAATTTTAGAGTTCTTTTAAAATGCGTATTCCTGTTTGCAAATGTAATTTGTCATGCTTCCTAAACAATTTGAAATGCTGAGTTTTTTTTTGTCAGATGTGCTTGGGGAAACAGTAAAATTCTTATGCTACAGCTGCATGTAGGGAGGAACACAGGGGACTCATGCAATACAGACTATTTACTGTGAAGAAAAAGAAGGTGCGTCATCAACATGATGATCCATAGTGATGGGTCACTGCAACCACTATGAACCCTGGAATGCCATTAAGCTGGAGATGGACCTAAATAAAGGCTCACATTTTGCAATTCTTGGAAGTACTTCAGGCAGATCATGTTCCTGTTTTAAAACCAAATATGTTATTATGAGTTGGCCACTGATGGAAAGGAAGCCACACAGCACAGAGTATACTCTGTAACCTCAGACACACAGAGCACTGAGAGCAGGTGGTCAGGTGACTCAAATCATGTTTTTCAGGATTTACTTTCCTTGGGAACAGGAAAAATGATGCTGTTAACATAGTTCACGCACCAGCATGGCGGAACCAACTGTGCCTATGTGTATGCCTGCCATTTGCAGCAATTTTGGATTAATACTTTTTCAGCTATTGTCATGCTGTGCAATAAAACTTATAGATTGTAATGAGATATTTCTTCAAAAGTAGTATCATTCCAACATTGTCATAGTAATTTCTAATGATCCCAGAATGAGGTCATGTAAAATGTCTGACTTTGATAAAGAAAAGAGCTTCCTTAGACAACCAAGGCAGAGAACATGACAAGCTCCACCCACCACGCCTGCCTCTGGATTCCTCTTCCTTCCATTGCTGAAGGTGGAGGCCAGCGTAGAAGAGCAGCTCTCATCGTAGAGGGCCGTGCGTCCGTCATTGATGGCAGAATTGATGGAGATGGTCCACATGCTTGAGGCATACCCATCACAGTTGCAGTCGTCATAGCTACCGCCATCACCTGATGCCCAGACAAAGATGCTGCCCTTGCCACCACGGCCCTGGCAGGGGAGCAGTGGAAGCAGTGGCGTGAAGATGGAAACATTACACTTAGAAATCCAAACACAATCTCCAGTCTTGTTAGGGTCCTCTGTTTTAAATGTCCATGACTTTTCCAATAAGCATGCAGTGTAGTAGTGGCTGGTTAGTGGTGGGGGGCGGAGGGTTGAGAGTACAGCTAAATCTTGCATTGGCTGAATGCCAGCTCTGTTTCATCCTGTCATAACATTTAAGATCTCCCCTGACACTCGCAGCAAGGCCCTTTCTCCACAGGGTATTACAGTCGCGCTGTCTAAAGCACCACACAATGCAAACAATAAAATTGGTAAGTAACCTTAACTGAGATGAGGAGGATGCATTTCTGAAAATAATATTTTGTGACATTTAGTTGTTGTTGTATATTATGCTAATATGAGCAATATATAGCACAATGTAAACAGTGCCCCAGTGGTTTGGTATAGGCCATACTGACTTGTGTTTAGTGCTTCAAGAAATCAGGATTCAAAAAGATGCCAGAAACCATCACCATATTCTGATATTTTGAAGCCAGGATATTGTATTCCTATAAAAGTGTCTCTAGGATAACACAGACCACTGAGTCAGTTAGGGTGTTGTCTCTAACAGGGCAGGTATAGTCATTTGTCGATTGTAACTTGGGGGCCCTTAGAAGCAAGCAAATTGGTATACTGTACTTCCCCCAAGGATAAGCAATCAATCTGTGAAGGACAGGGACTTCTGTATATGAGTGGGTACAGCTTACATTAAACATTTTGTAGAAAGGGTAGTATTTAATTTGTGAATCAAATGTGCATGCTGTAATTATGTGATGCTTCAATAATATTCTCTGCAGCCATTTTGCCTTTCATTCATGCAAGTAAATTCTCAACAATGGTGTCTGTTCTAGAGCAAATGCATCCACCAATATTAGAACAGTTCTTTGATCAATAATGGCGTTTGAAAGTGAGGAATTTATTATGATGTCCCTGCACAGTGATATAAGCTAGGCATTTGCACATCCTTCAGCAATATTGCATTAGATAACTGCCTGGGCACCCTAGGAAACGGTGCATTTAGGCTGTGCAATAGTTTGGAACTGTTTTTAAAAACCAACAGCCTTAAGCATGAGATAAGATATTGTCCCACAATAATGCTGTTTTCTCCAATCACTGGCTTCTCACACCTCAGGGCTTTTGCTTTTATGGCGGTGTCTGTCAGTCCGATAGCTAGACAAAGATGTTGGTCAGTTTTGAAAACCATGTCTAAGGCAAAGTGAAGAAGAAAGAATTTTGAATCTGCAACTAATGTGTTCATTACTTTAATAATATAGTACACCAGCAATTTTTCAGCAGGGAGTAATTATGCTAAATTAATTGGCTGAAAGTTCCAAGCTTTCCAAAATTTAAATTTTTACTACTTATGCATTTATATGGATTCTAATCCATTTAAAAGGGTACATTTTAATCCTCGTCATGTAAGTAATAACCTCGAAGCTATGTCCATGAACAAAATCCTATTGAGATGAGGCAATATAATGTCATTCTTTTTACGCTCTGTCCTTGTTAACCTTTGTGATGGGATGTGTTGCATGTGAGTCATCCTGGTCCTGTGAGTTTGTCATCACCTTGGCAGTCCATAATGAAATTGATTACAAATTCAACCGGATAAGCCATTCGACACAGTGAAGAATAGAAAACCAATTAGGACTTATGGGTCTGCTTGGGCTATGCTGGATGTTCCCCTGTATCACCTTAACTAAATAAATTAAGATGCCTCAGGTGAAAACACAGGAAAGTGAATTATAAAAAAAGTCATTAAATTCTGACAATCCATTTTGGTAAACATGTCTTCAATGCAAGACGTTTCGGTAAGAAGCTGTCGCTCCTCAGCAGTGTGTAATGTCATGAAAAGCGGAAGGTGACAACAGACATTATGCAGTCCGGTACCTTGTTGACGCCATCTGCCATGGCTTGAAGGGTCAGCTCGCGAGGTCCATCCACAGTCTTGCCGTCATCAGTGGGTCCCCAGCTGGCACTGTAGATATCAATAACCTGAGGCTTGTGGCTGATGGACGATGCTTCAATGATGTCCGTCATGAAAGGCTGATCCAACATGCGGATACCTGATTGGGGGTGGAGCGTATTATTGCAGGGAAAAGCGCAAGGTCTTTCTCTGAACTATGCACAGACAATTAGTTCTTTAACAGAGCTTGTGGAGGTTCCTTCAGCAGTAAGCATGGAATAGCTGTCAAGGAAACTGCATCAGTGGCACTAAGAGTTAATATTGGTCAGATTGAGGACTCTTGTGAAGCAGATGTGGCATCACCTTGATGACCATAAGTAAAACATTAAGGTCTTAATCGTTCTAAAGGTCTGGCCAGGCAATGCACAGGCAGGAAAGCTATACTTATACATACCTGTTAGTACATGTTCCTTTCTGTTGGAAATCGTATAGTAAACTGCTGCAGATAGTTGTGCACAAATTGAGCTGGTAGTCCTATTTATTGTAATTGCTGATTCTGGAGGTCAAAGTCATCAGACATAATGACAGAGTTACTGTCTCCAGTGCAGTTGATGTAATGCTACAGCACCCTGCTCTACTATTTCCTGTGATATTTTTTATGAAAAACAAAAGCAGTGTGCCGGTGCCATCTAAACAGCTGCATTACAAGAGCAGAAGAGTGTTCCAGAATTGTGCTGTGAGGTTGCATGCATACAATGTGGCCTAAGCGTACCTGCTACCTTGGAGCTGTATGCCACACCTACTCCACAGATGTTGTTGTTGGCAGCAGCAGAAACCTCCCCAGCACATCTGGTTCCATGGCTGCATGTTCATTTATGAAGAAGAACATGAAATTAATGCAACAAAGACCACTGTAGTCATTCCTCCGGGCACGTTTGCGTGTGAAAATCTACGTACATTCGTGCTGGGGTGGAGCCCTCCGTCCACCTGGGGGCAAGTCAACCATTTTTGAAGAGCAGAGTTGAATCGTACTTTCAGCATCTCCGCTGATCTGCCACTTTGCCAAACCGAGAGACTGAGTAGCCCATCTATGAGCCAGGCATCTCTGAGGAGAGGAATTGATGCAAATTTCCCCAGAGCTCCAGCAGCAGCCAAGAATAACAAAATGGCTGGGACCTGTGGCTGCAACTCGTCTGCAGTTTGGCTCTAATTAAGTAGAGGGTGACTGATTTATCTGCAGATAAGGTTAGCAGGGGTGGACGTGGGGCCCCAATTAAAATAAACGGACATTGCAAAGCATGTGGTGTTGGTCACAGACAGGATACTATTTATAAACAATTACTGATTAGCTTGTTAAACACACACATACACACACACAGCTCAGAGCCAAGGCAGACGCCCCATTAATCATCTTCAGATTGCTTTCTCAGGAGCTCCATAGACTCTTCAGGCAGTGAGATGCAGACCAAGAGGGAGTGAGAGGGACAACGCAGTACCTTGTACCTTTTTGCCCTTGAGCACAGATTTTCATGCTATGGTTGCTAACTGACTAAAGGTTTGTATTAAAAAAAAAAAGGTCATGCGTTACACTGGATCTGCCTAATTTCAGTATTTTCACACTGGCTATGGCCTAACCCCGCGTTAAGTCCATGCAGTCAATTTCTGCACAAGGTGCTCGTTGAGTCAGTCGTTGTGGTTGAAGTGGACTCATTAAAATATCTGGTTGCCACGGACAATAATGCATCCGTCAAACCAAAGTTGAGGTTAAGGATTGAAAAAGAACTGCAAAAGACTGTTTTACTTTGTACAGAAGAAACACAACCCATGACTGTCCCCCTAGCTAATCATGCAGCAGTTTCCAAGTGATCTGCCCTGTACATTTACCACTAATTGGGACCCAGTATCATCTCTTGCTCCTATCCCCTGGGCAGTGGTCAGTCATGGGCTGCTGAAGACTTCTGCTGTATTAATTCAGAGGACTGAGCACCCTCAGGCAAAACTTGATGGCACTACGTGGACAGAAAGTCAATTGTAAGCTTCTCAGCTGCCCACCCTCCAGTTTGTCAAAGCTTTGTCATCGATGCTACGCTACACTAACTGCCAGGCAACAGGAATAGGTATGGAAGGGTAGGAGTGGTTCTGGGATTGACAGAAGTGGATGTTGCCCAACTTTTTATTTTTTATTTTTTTAAGAATAACGACCTGCTGACAGTCAAGACAAACATGCCCATCCGCCCACGAATTTACCTGTTAAACCAGTCATCCGTATACCGGGGGTATGGATAGGGATCATTACTGCTGAAGTCAAAGCTGGCTTCTGCATTCTGAAAGGGACAACAGCAGTAGGCATACAGGGAAAAAATATACAAACAAAAATCCCAGCATATTCATTCCTTTTGGAAAGCCCTCAATCATCAAATCAACATAGCAGAGACTAAATACGACGGTGCTCAGAGAGCCAGTGATTTCATCATCACCAAATAGGCCTGGATTTGAGTTATACCTAAATGTCTTTAGAAGAGATGCTCGGTGGCAGAAGGAATCTAGAAGCACAGCAGCAGATGCACCGATTATTTAAGGTATGTAACTTCAAATGGGGCTTTAAAAAAAAAAAAAAGTATTGGCAGTAAAATTAAAATTCGACAAATGGAGAGAGCAGACACGGGAACCTTAAACGCCTGTCGGCGGGCCATCAATTCACTGAGCGTAACAGAGTAGTGATATGTGTTGGAGTGGAGCCAATCCCCCCCGTTCTCAATTCATTGCTAAGCTTTTCCGATTTTCCCCAGGCCTCTGCCTGATTTAGGATTCAGGATTGAGTGATCGGACAGACAATGCTAATTTATTCTGGCATCTGTGTTTTTGCTTTTCTAAAGCGACGCAGAACACTGTCAGTTCCCTTTGACAAGTTGTGCAAGTAAAATTATTGGTACCATTTCAAAACAACAATGAACATTGGTTTGAATTGCATATCTTATTGCTGCTTTGAGTTCACAGGTAAACGCGCTTAGCATTGAATAAAAGCAGCAGCAAAGTACTGTATTTGAAGTAAATAGCTGACTTCACACGCAATGGTGTCTTACGGTAGAAGTCTCTGTTCAGCCCATGAAGTAAGTTCGTGAAGAGCCATGCCCATTTCACCCTGAGGAATACTATTAGCCAGTGGGAAGCTTTGATTGTGATAGTGGAAATAACCTCCAGAAGGGTGAAGCTACAAGTGATGATAACACAAAGGCCCCACTGCGAAAACTACCAAGTTGCCAGTTCTGTGCAGCCCTTTCTTGAACACAAAGGGACATTTGTGTGCACTGTCTGCAGCATAATCACTGAGTTCTTGTCGAGATGTAATCCTCACGTTTACAGATTTACACACCAACCTCAGAACCAAGGCTCTGAAATACCTAGAAGAGGGCCAGTCACTTCCATGGATGTGCGTTTGTGGGTGAGATGATTTTTTTACCAGCTTGTTGCCCTACAGATTTTGTGATGCACTTAAAAGTTCCCATCAAGCTGAGGGAGATACGCTGCTGGAGGGCAGACTAAAAATACCTGCAGGCTTTGACTGCCAGGTGCAGTCCACAGAGAGCTGGCACAGGCTGGGCCAGAGTCAGAGCACTCCCTCTCAACCCCACTGCTCTGTACCACAGGAGGCTTTGAGTAAGGAGCATCAAGAACTGGGGAAAGGAGCCTCTAATAAAAATTTCAGAGGAACAATTTAATCAGTAAAGGGAACGCAAAAAAGATATAGGTAGCCGGCTGTATTTATTACCTGCAAACTACTTTTTATTATTAGGAACTCACGATTGTGAGAACTTCTGTGAAGGTCCATAAGACATGAAATCCAGGAGGATTTACCCCCACCCCACCATCACCAAAGGAAGTCTGTTTTCACCTGCTTTTTTTAAATTAAAAAACTAACAACAAATAGAACGTATGGGAGGGTGGCAGGAAGTCCTGGAGAAGCAGGAACTTAACAGATAGGTTAGGGGTGTTTTTAGAGATCATATGGAACTTAAATGTGGTTACTGTTTATATTCAGTTTTAATCATAGAGCACAAGGTATGCAAAAGCTGTAGCTGTCAACATCAACTACTGTGATATTACATTATCCTGAGAGCAAACACAAAAATCACCTGGAAGATGGTCAGTGCAACTAAACAAAAATATCTGATTGAGAAAACTCAGTGAGGCTAGTCACAGATGGACTGCATTGGTGCTGATGCTGACATGCTGTGCTTAATCAGATGAAGTTCTGAAGTAGTTAATGCTCTTATTGTCTTCATCACATTCTGATCCTCTGTGTAACATTTCCTGACCCAGATGTTCTGGCTGCCAATTTTCGATCAGAGCAGCTCTTCACACTAGGTTTGCAGACACTTCACACACAGCTGCATTATTTATCAATGTGCCACATCCCTTTCCAGAACCGCATTATATTTTCATGAGTCTGCATAAGACATGAACCCTATGGTGAAGTGACGTCACCTTGTTACCGTGGTAACATGGTAGCAATGGAGGATGAGCCTCTTGCTTCTTTCGCAATATAAAGACACAGCATTTCGACAGTAGGTATATTCAATGTAACACGGAGTCCCTGGTTAATGGTCATCTGAATTCTGCCCCCCCACCCGTGGTGAATGAAGGAAAACTGGCAGATAAATATAATTACATTCCCCACTAAATTGATCAGTCAGTAACTGAAGACCACTGCTTCTACTATAATGCTTATTTCCACCTTGTGAGATAATTTCAGTAAAAAGGCAAACAGTTAATGTTTGGCTTTACTCATGTACTGTGTGTTAACCTTTGGTCATTTTAAAACATTATCTTACCATTTAAAAGTCTAAAATGAATACACACCAGCCATACAACCATGTTCAAACTCAACAAAACACACATACAAACAGAACGTGCAAAAATATAACCCGGCAAGTAAGCTCTTATAATCCAATGCAGCACAGAGAAGAGATGCTGCAGCTTCCCCTGATTGTCACGCACAGAGCTATGAACCCAGCTGAGGACAAGCTGCCTCCGTTTTCACACGAAGCCTTATGTGGGATTTAAACTCAGCTGGGCACGAGCAAGTCTCTTCTCCCCAGCAGTGAAACACAAGTGAAAACACAAGGGGGAGGGGTGAACACACTTCACCATTCACTTTGTTGCTAAGATTTGACTTATCCCCCCCCCCCAAATTGGCCACTGTTTGTTTGCCCTTCTCTTATCTTGATTCCTTGGCATGGAGAATCCTTTCGCATTTCGGTTTTGCAGTGCCTTCGCAGGCTGCCACCATGGCAGGAGCACTTGGCCCCTTGTTACTCTGCGTGGTCATGTGACCGCGGGAACCGTGGGTGCTGTCTCGATTTGAGTTAACGGCCTCATCCAAGAGCAGAAGGAAAAGCAGCCCTTTTTATGGAGTGTTTTTCAGAACTCCAGCTACTGTTCTGCTAAAATGCAGGGAATTTATGTATAAGGAACAAATGATGCCTCGTTAAGCAGGCTGATGCTTTGGCTGTGAAAAAGGCTTTAGTAAGCCTCTGGTTTTGTAGGCACTGAGAGGCACAGTGTCATGAGCCGTGCCTCCATGCACATCCAGCAGACCTACTGTCAGTGGCTGTGTTCACCAAGAATGTCACATGACCACTTGGGGCGTGCCTCGTGGCTGACGCTCAACGCCCCACAGGCTCCTCCGTACCTCGCTCTCCAGGCTTCCCACAGCACAGCAGCAAAAGGCAAAGAAGACACAAGCCTTCTAAATTCAAACACTTACATAATTCGAGGCAAGATCTGGGTGCAAGTAGTCAATACCTGTGAGGAGATGGAGAGAAGTCATCAGTGGGGTTTTAGCATTAGAGCCAGGACTCTATGTGCGTTGGTTAGTGTCAGCTATGTCAATGCATCATCAATTATTTAAGTGCATACAGGCTTTCTATGAGTACTGAACAGACTGAGGGGCAGACCTGGCCTCAGAAAATGGTGTTTGTTCTACTTCACATGACCCTGCTCAATGCTGTGTAATAGGCTCACCATTTCATTTAAATTATAAAACCATTCTCGCTAATCTGTTTTACAAAAACATAACACACAACAGTCATACTGTTTAGATGCATGTGCTAATTTAAGCTTAGAGCTGAATTGTAAGCTTTGAACAAAAGCACCCCTTGCAATTGCAGACAGAGGTAAGGTAACCCGTGCTAATAAGCTGTGTGTTCATGATGTGTAAGGGTACCCACCGTCGTCCATGATGGCAATGGTAACTCCTTTGCCAGTGAAGCCCAGCTGCCATGCCTCCGCCACGTTCAGATCCAGTCCCGGGGTGCCGTCCGCCTGGCCTGTGTTTATCTAATCAGTCGTACAATATGGAGGCGTCACAGAGGGTCGTGAGAACCTGAGGCGACTGTGGCCGCAAATTAGCCCACCCGCCGAAAAGCGACCACAACGAAAATGTCACAGATATAACACTTACTACAGGAGCCCAGTGGGGAAGGAGCCACTTAAAGCTAACAAGCCCAATAAGTGCACATTTTTGCAAGAACAAACTCAGCCTCACTGCATCATGCAAAGGAAGACAGGCTAAACTGCATGCTGTGATGTGTGTTGCAGATGATCTGCTAACATGTGGGAAAATGCAACAGATACAGCAAGAGGATGCATTAGGATTGATGTTAAAAATAATACCTTATACCAGAGATCTGACTTATTTTAATTGGGGGGGGGGGGGGGTAATAAATATACATACAGCACTGCTTACCAGATACCACTGCTTGCTGAATAAGGGGTCATTTATGTTGACATCAATGTTGTTTATTTCCCTGTAGCCTCTCTTTGACCGTCTAAAACCCTCCTGTGCAATGACTCTCTTCACCTGGCGGAAAAAACAGGGCAACGAGGAAAGGTATCCGTCAATCAGCTCTGCCTAATCAGGATGCAAAAAATTCAATTTCATACATAAAGCAAGCACACGACACGGGTGCCTGCATTTTAAATCGCATTTTAGTTGTGGGTTTGACAAATGAGGGGCATCCCACATTTGCAATTCAATGGCGCAACACATCTACAAGTGGAGCTTTTTCGTTCTCCAGAGACAAGAATAGCATCTGAAATTCATCCAAAAGAGATTTGCCTCTTTTTAAAATACAAAAACATGTCCCAAGGCCAAAAAATACATAAATACGTAAATAAATTTTTTTAATAAAAAAAAGAACTGCTTCACAAGCAACTGGTCTTGCCCTGTGCTCCCATAAATCACTCGTTCGTTTCGTTTCTTGGTGCCGAGGCCTGCTGCTGAGCGTCAGCCATGCTTTCAGGCACGCTGGGTTCCTCCCTGCACACAAAGGACGCTCCTCTTTCATGAGCCGGCGGGGGCGTGTGTCACTCTTGCCTCTGGATTGCATTCAAGGACCGCAGAATGGCCTGTGTCCTGATTTAGCACCTATCAGCTCAGATGAATTATAATTTAGCATGTAAAGGTTCACTGCCCATGCACAGTAATAAAAACAGGAGCAAAGTGATTTGCTTAGAACATCTCTAATAAGTAGAACATTTTCCAGCACGTACACACTACAGGGCAGTATCATTTTCCTTTAACCCTTTAATTCAGAATTTGTACTTTCACTGCTTAAGAGAACAGCTAAGCCCTGTGTTAATATATTAGGGAAAAAATGTTATCCCAAAGGAAACACAAGCACATGCAATGAAATGCACCTTTAGACCACAAAGATGTCTTGGGGTGATGCATTCTTTCAGTACTCCTGGATTCATTAATAACTGCAGTTTGAGTAAACATGCCCTTTGTCATGAGACTGTTAATGTTCCTATGTAACAGTCCAATGATACTTGATGCCACTGTCATACCTCTGTTTTGATTGTTTATTTATATATTTTTCATTTACGGCATCCCTCCTCTAATTTGAATGCAGATGTGATTTTGGGGCATTTGGCATAAACATGAACTGCATGATGTTAGATGCTGCTACTTCTAAAATATGAATGTATGAGTTCATTAGTTGATCTTCGGTTTAGTAACAAATATCAATTAAATTGCTATATGGCAAATGCTTGATTGGACTGAGACCCAACAAGAACTATGCCCTTAAACACGAGAACATGAGATGAATTTTTACTTGAACACTCCAGTCAATACCCTCGTTTCAACAGCCTTCCAGCACGGCTTGTGTTTGGAACCTCAGATCCCAGTGCAGTAACATGTACATTGTTAAGATCACAAACGTGCACACTCCTAACATAAGCAGCCTGATTTTTTTGTCTCTCCCACAGGGCTAATTTACTCAGTGTCGAAGCCCTTATTTAGATAATGGATTTTAAGTGTCCACAGTCAGCTGAAGCTGCCCTGGCAGGCTAGCAAACTGCAATAAGGTGATCTCAATGAGACGATCATAATCACTTATACAGGGGCCTCTCGTGCACTCCACTCAAAACCAGGCATTTTATAAATTATGGTCTCATAAAACACTTTGACTTGGGTCCCAACTACTGTGCCCTGCAGTTTAAACGAGGTTCTCTGAAAGAAAAGCTGTCCCTGGGACACACGAAGTATTTCCTTGGGGAAGGGAGCATTGCAAAGATGAGCTGGATGTGTGAAATTATTTAATTACTCCTTGCTCCTTTAGAACTATAAGCATTGTAATGATTTTATCTAAATCCAGGATAACAAAGCTATCTCTGTCTTTCAAAGGGAAATAAAAAAAAAACACTGATGGAAGTGTGGCATGATTAAATTCTGTTTCCAGCAGCATTTAACTTCATAAGACCTTGAAGCTACGCAATCAATTAAGCTGTGTTTTATTTTTAAAAGGCTTGACCTCTGACACATTGCCTCAGAAACATAAAAGAATTACACAGCAGTAGCATTCCAGTTTCTGTAGTGGTTGTTAGCAAGTGGATTGGTGGCAGGGAAGGGTCAACATTATTTTCAAATGTTTCAGTTCCATTTCAGCACCTCCATTTACTAGGTGTCTTGATCTCAAAGACACTGAGAAAAGTTTACCTTCTAAACTGCAACGCTTGCTCCACAAGGCATGAGGTTCTCAAGCACATGTTCTCAGGTATGTTAGAGCACTGCTAAAATTCTTTTATTTTTCTTTTTAATTAGCCTGAATAAATGGCTGAGAAAAAAATGTTAGACTACCTTGTAGCTGTCATCCTATCTGAGTTTAAATTAGTTCCACGGCTCTTCCTTGAGAAATCATAACTCCTACATTTGCAGGTGCAGTTCGGTCATGGATTGCTGTAATGTTTCCCACTTTGACAAGTGAGTCGCTGCCCTGGAATCACACAGTAAAACCAGAGACAGGGAACCTCATTAGTTTGAGCACATCTCTAATGTGCAGCTTCCAACCGTAGCTTGTACATTAAGTGTAAGCAACATAAATACTGATTTTATGCAGTCACCAAGCCTACCTAAGACAGTGGAAATACATCTATAAATCTCATAGGTTTTAATCATCTAACTGGCATCTTGCCATCTGTAAATATGTTTACATTCACATCTATCTATAGATATCTGATACATTCCAAGTAGCTGCTTACCATCATGCACCCCAAATCCAGAAAGGTAACCTAGTGAGCCTAGTGACAGCCAAAACACATACAAAACAGCAGGAAAAAATCTGTGAAACCAATAATTGATCAGACCGAGGGAGACACAGCAGTTACCAACGTATGGTGAAGAACAACACACATAAAAGCCAATGCCCATCACTGATGATGGGACAATTAGAACTGACAGCAATTTTTTAAGGTTGTGAATTTTGGCTCATTGGTAGGAATGAGATTATGAATACTTATTTATACTTAATGTGTCAGTGGTTACTATTAGCTAATGGCATGTTAGCGCACCTGCTTTTTAAAGATACATGATGAGCTGCAGCACAGCACTACAGTCAACCTCTAAATTGTGTCATTTGTCCCCAATATGAAATGCAAATTTTTAAAGATGATCATTTGAATTGTAAATAGGGTTTTGGCAAAAATGTGCTAACTCATTTCTACGCGTTCTGCACAGGAAGCTTTACTCAGTAAAGTTACCAAACAAACAACACGACCAACTAAGCATAAGAACTTTTATTGCTTTTGAGTACATTTACAGCACACCTACAAGTGGAGCTTTTTTATTCTACAGGGACAAGAACAGCATCTGAAATTCATCCAAAATGTCATGCTCAGGGACACACCTGGCAGCTGGGACAGGATTCAAGCTGGGGGGGCTCCACATACCAGCCAGATGTTCCACCCTTTGAGCCACTGGCCCCCTAATCAAACAGTCTTTAAGGGACAAAAACCTGGCACTTCAAATTTTTGTCTGGTTTTTAAGAAGCTGTGAAATGGATATTCAAAATGTCTTCTGTCTCTTACTCCCCGAGGCTCGCAGTATGCAAGTGCATGCAGCTGTCACTGAACTGCACGTGTGTCCGAATGAAAATGCAAATATGCGCTCACATTGTGTGGGTGCTGATGTGCACACTCATACATCTATCAATTGGATTAAATAATTGAAATGTTTCTGGTATGATCATATACAACCATGGTCTCTGAATAGCTGAGGCCAATGGTAGGGTCGGTTTATTCTGGATATTCATACAGTTGTTTTAGTTGTATTAAGCTGGCTGTGTTTCAGTAGCTAGTTTGGGGTTACTTCACCTCACCTGTGTGCTGCCATATGAACGCTATTCTTACCTGAGTGAAGGGGAACCAGAGCAAAGGCTATAGGCAGTGTTAAATTCTCCAATTTTACCTAATTAAACAGTGAGCAATGAGCTGGCTGGCAGAGGCATAATGACCTCCTACTGATCAGATGGTTTCTTTAGTGAGGAGAGACACTCGCCACCTTAATCAATGCCAGAGGTCCTTGCAGAAAACTGAGCCTGATACAGAGCTAAAATCTGTAACTGTGCCTTTCACATTTTTCTGCTCTGACAGAAAAGATTTTGGCATGAAAAAAGGGAAACAAGCAAAAGTCAGTGATTTCTCCCTTTTATCAGAGTAGCTGTACTAGCTGCACACTTCCACCCCCCTCCATGTGGGTTTATCATTGCAATCAGACTTGATTCATCCTAGATGTGTTTCTTAGGACTAAGCCAGGATAAACACACAAGGAACTGATGGGTTACAGGACACACTGTGTTCAGCCTGATAGAGATAACCGATTAAGCATCCCTCATTCAATATTGACAGCACTAGCTGTTGGATATACAGCAGACAGTGCATCGCCCTGCAAACTTCCTTTTTTCTCATCAATCGGATTTCTTGGATTATTTGGAGCCCATAGTCAATGCAAAACAGTCTACATGTTCAATAGACGCAAAAGTCTCTACAACACAAAATTGTTGTGTAACGGGAACTGCAGCCAACATGAGGACACAGTTGGAAGGGGTATAAATAATACACAAGGTATCAAAGAAAATCCTGATGTTATGCCTTTTGTACCACATTGACAACAAACACTCAGGTGGCCAGATGAGGCTTATTGCACATTACTGTGTATACCACTTAAAGCACCACAATACCAGTTCTGTGGCTTCCTCTTTCTCAAGACATGAAACAGCCCAAGATGAAGCTAAATCATTACAAAGCTACAGAAACAAAGGTAACAGGGTGAGGAATACTCCAGTCTGTCCTTCTTCCCTATTGTACTGCCAGAACATCCCATGACCCCAAATCACCACATGTGTCTGATATTGGATATCCTGTCACATGATCATCTTTTTTTTTTCCAGAGACTTCACCCTGCTAAAGAGATTTATGCAGCTGGAAAGAGATTTGTAGGTTCCTTGAAAAATGTGGGTCTCCCTGTTATCCCAGAATTGAAGTGCTGTGCAGGGTGAGTTACACGCCATCCCTGTAGTCACTGGTGAAAGCTGCTAGAGTATATGGTCACACATTGAAATTCCTTGTTAGGCTTTGAATCGAATACGTGATGCAGAATCTGAAAAGATGGGCAGATCATGTCCAAGATAAACAAGCAGAGCCTCTCTTTATGAATGTTACCAAGCGCTGGCAGTAAATGGGATTTTAATCAATAGCCTCTTCGTAGCTCCTCTAAATGCTGTTTTTTTAATGGAAAGCAAAGAGGACTGTATTCCTTGCTTCTTCTTAACCGAGCTTGTAAAGTTTGTGTCATGGTGATGAGGTAACATAACACAAGGATGTGTTTATAAGCATTGAATGTGTTATGCTTTCCTGATTTATTCTATCATAAATTACATGGCTAAGAGTCACTCAGATTTGTAGCTGTCCTAATTCCATCTAAACAAATATTTTTACATTTATCAGACACTTTTGTCCAAAGCAACTTATAACATTTCACATGTATGTTTCACTGGGTCATCTGCTTTTAACTCATCCCCTGGGGGGGGGGGCAGTGGGCAGCTACATGTGGCACCCAGGGAGCTACTGTTTGAATGTCTTATTCAAGGACACACATGTAGGCTGGGTTGGGATTCAAACCAGAAAACTTCCACATGCCAGTGTGATGTTCTCCCCATTCAGCCACCAGTATCATATTTTTAAATACATAAACAAGTATGAACAAGTTCAACTTTAACTGTATTGACCATTTTTTTCTACATATTGAGATTCAAAGAACTGCTTAGCCCCTATGCCCACAGTAGTACATACAAACTGACCTGCAATTTTTTGCAAGTATAAAGTGTCCCTTGCACAAATCTAAATAAATTGGAGTCCCAGATATTTCTAGATATTACGTGCATAAGCAGACTTGGATTTTCCCAAAAAATCATGAACAGGACAGCTTAAGACAAAACAATGACATATGAGGCCATGTCAGGTTCAGTGCGCTGGGACAGTGGCAACAAGGAAAACACCCTTGTTGACACATGCATCTTCTTGGGACACAGTTTTTCCACATCAATAACTGCCAAAGCACATGTGAGCATATCAAATTATTCATTAAACATTGGTGGCCGACACTTCCCTTTGCCAGGCGTCCTCTTGTTTATTCTGCTTTATATCCATTAAACATATTAGCATGGCAAAGTGGATTACATTTATTTTCATTAGCGCTATGCTAACAGCGAAGGCGCAGGAGCAAGCAGCTTGCCATATAAGTGTCTTTGTCTGTACTCGATCCAGCTCTAGGAGGACCCAGCTGGATTACAAAAAAAGGTTCTCTGGATGGTCAAATTATTCCATTGTGCCTACATAAATAAATCTGCTGCTCTCTTCAAACATTTGGAGGACGACATAAATGTTTTTGCAATGTGCCAAAAGAGGCAGTGGACGTGCGAGGGCGACATTCGAGCGAATGATGGGATCCAGCAAAAAGACTGAATTCTCCCTGCACTGCCACAGTTGTGAACAGAATACCGTGAGTGTGCAACGCAGTTTAATGCATTTCCTTTCACAACATTTTCTGGGGAGAAATGGCGGAGGTTTCCTTTTGTGTTCAGACAGTCTTGAATGACCCTCCCTTAAACATAGACCATAGGGCTTGACGTACAGATAACATAATGTGCTTCTGGGAAATACGTCACTTGGCCTCTATCATGAAGTGAGGCTGGTTTTCCTAGCTGATGATAGACTTATAAGGAGATGAAAATAAATGCACAACAAAAACATTTTGACAAATGTAAGTAGTCACGCCATCTGCCCTTGGTAGTCTTGCTTCTTGCTATCCTAGTATTTTAAATAGTGGTATCTACATTAAATGAAAAGCCTAGTCAATCTGCATCTTTCTGGTTTCTAAATCTTTGTAAATATCTGATGCAATGAAATACCTGCTGGGAACCGCTAGAGTATGAAACAATGAATACCTTGTTATGTCACCTGCTGTTCTGTTTTTAAAAGAAATGTGATGGCGCAGGTATAAAATTGTTGACCAAACAATGTGTCTCTGTACCTTCTTAACAAAAACTTAAATTGATGCAATTTTCTTCGTATACGGGAGATCTAATGGCAGCACGTAAATTGTCATCCTATATTAATATTACCATAGCTGTGATCAGTTACAATGTTCTTTTATATCTGTTCAAATTTGATTAGTTATTTTCAGGATGTTGTTAAATATTACAGTTCAGTGACTGATGTAGCAATTTGGTGATAATTGGACTGGGTTAAGTACAGCTTTAAAAATAATTTTAAACAATCTCAGCCAAAAATCACAACTTAACTCCCAGTTTGTGTAACCTTGTTTACTAACTGATGAATTTAGTCTGATCTCCTGACTCAGGTATGAGATGTTACTAAACTGGAAGCTGAGACCATTTGTTCCTAGTACTTATTCCTAAATTCTTGTCTAATTAATTAATGGAAACAAAATATAGATTTATACAACTGAACCTGAAGCTGTAATGAAGAAGCCGTATTACAGATACAGGTCTGCTCTTTATAATAATGACAAAAAAGCTTTGAAGATCACTGGAATATTTATTTTCAATTCCAAAAATGAAAATCATTATAATAACAACAAAGAAGAATTGTAATAAAAGGAAAGATACATGTTACATGACTAGACTTATGATGCTAGATGTAGTTTGACACACTGACCTTAATTTACGATACACCTCTAGAAACCGCAAGTAGAGGAACCTGCCTCAAATTAGCCATTGTCTTCCCCCATGTCTGCATATCAGTCCGTTTCTATGGAAACCACAGTGTGAGCGTGCAAGGCTTACCCTGTGGTCCTTCTCCAAGCGGTGCCTGGACTGAAGGCTGCGTCGCCTCCTGACCTGTGGGACATCCCCAGGGTACAGGTGGAAGAGCCCCTCACCGAGGGAGACCTGTGGCAAGGGCTGAGAATGAGTCTCTCCACACAGCCATCCACATGCTAATTGGGTCACAGTGAATTGTCACGTACGTATATGAATCAAGTAATTTGTGGCCACTCATTGTGACTCAATGCTGACAGTGTGCCCTAGGCCTTTTTAAGTTGATCAAACATTTCTTTATGCTGCTGTTGAAAATGACATGCATGGTTACGAATGAAATATAAATATAAAATTTGTCTTTGTGATACAGATTAATCTTTTGCCACAGGACCTCAGTGACATTTGGTAATTTCATTTTGGATCCATTACATTGTTTGTGTTCTTATCTCTGTTGTAGGAGCATGAGTACATAGGTATTGTTTTACTAATTGTAAATCGGAACGTAAATTCATAAGGCATGTTTAAACCAAAAGAAACATTGGCAATTTATTCTAAATCTTAAGCTTCCATGCATACCTTAAATTAGATGTTCAAAGCTTTCCTTATCCTGACTCTTACATACATCATTCTAAACTGTGCTAATTCCTCCAGTGGTCACTACGACATCCATGTTTCTAGCAAAAGATTATTTTATCTGATCTTAAAATACAAGAAGCCTAAATGTTGAAGCTTTTCAAAATTTTTTGAAGAGAGTTAAGGAATTTGAAGTACTGGAAGTTGCCTTTGGAATTCCTCACCAAAGCTATTCTGACCCATTTTTGGGTTACACTTCAGTGGATGAAACAATTCTCTGCATCCATAACAAACGTTTTGACATTTAACAGCTCAGGTTTGTCATACGGATGATTTTCACATCAACTGACAAATAGATTTTCATGGGTTTGGCACAAGGAGACTGACTGTGAATTAAAAACAAGGTTTCCTCATGCCAGAGGTGCCTGGCTTCGCATATGTATATATTCTGTAGTAAAACATCTTACTTTACCACGAGCATAGATCATTTGAAAAAGATGCAAGTTGCTCGTTCAAGTATGCAATTGCTGTAAAATTGTTTCATAGGCAAAGTTAAAACCTTCATCACAATACAGCCTCTACGGAACACTTGAAGATAGAAAGAAACGGTTTATTTCTGTGACCAGTGACAATAACAAGCACTCGTCTTTTTAAGCAGACTGCTCCAATTGAGTTTCACGGACGGAAACAAAGTATTTTAAATATACAGCATGTCATGTTGAATAAGTTATGTAGGGTAACCTAATACGGTGACATGTAAGATTTCATATTGGCATTTTTGTAAATTAAATAACACACGTTTTAATAATAATAATAATAATAATAATAATAAAAATTTCATTGAAAGTTTTTAATTTTACAGATTTTATCTATGCAGTGTTTGTTGTGCGTTGGAGCTGTAACTTTCCTTCGGTATTTAAAAAATATGTATCTGGGCAAAAGGTTTTCCTGTACCTGTATATCCGAACTACAACAATCAGGTCACGAATGTACTTAAGACACAACTTGCGATACGTTGCTTTAAGAACGCAAGGTGGCTGTTTTCTATTATAGTGAAATGGCCAGGAATAGCGTGGGAGAAAATGTCATATCGTAAGTATCTAAATGGTTTCAGATTATCTAAAATGATTCGTATTTGCCTAGGATGGTTGCATTGTCTTATATCATTATAGTTATCCGTAATACCTTTCCAAATTGCTTATGACGTCATGCACAAATATAGTATGGTCCGAAAAAGCTTGACATATTTTCCAAGACTCGGTATAACCAAAAATTATGCAACATAAAGTATATAAAACCTAAATCCACAATTATTGCCTGATAGCACGTAACACTGAACGAACGAAAGTTTTTGGTGTTAAATTTGAAAAAGAGCAATTTACAGCAGATGTGATACTAAATTTCAAACATTTATTTCTTAAAAAAAATAAAACAGTATATAAAAATTAATATATTACTATTCTTTCAGAAGCTAGTTTAAATTTTTAAACAAATTTTGTCTGAGAAATTGTCTTTTATACTTATACAGACCTATTAAACTAATTCAAAAATGTATTACTGAACCTAATTTAATAAGTTACGATCATAGTTGATTCGGAAAAGTATTTGCCCTGCAGGAATCGATCATTAATTGCGGGTATCTACAATCTTCGGTGATTCCATTTAAATTGTGACAAGCAAATTTACATTTTTTCTGTTCGATTCGTTTTTTAAGTACTGTTAACGCCGTTCCTACCTTTCGTGCGCTGTCGAACCCGTGGTCCGCTGCAAGTTGATGGGCTTCATCTTCTGCACCCTCGTGCAACTGAACCACAAAATGATTTGTAAAAATTCCTTCCTCTGCGGCTTGTGCCGAAACAATCAACGCGTTAAGTAATAAAAATACGACTGATGTCCCATCTCTGCTAAATCCGAGCATCGTGCCTCGATTTGTAAAGATGGCAATGCAAGTTAATTTCGCGAACGGGATGCTTCTGTTTACGAATTCACTTCAGTCGACGGCTTTGGGGACACATCTCTTCAGCAGGGAATGAAGCCTTAGAGAAGTTGGACCGTTATGTCAGCTCGGGATTGCTCGTCGTGAGACGCGGTGAGAGACGGGGTCTTATGTTTGGTATAAAATCTGCATTTCGGCAACCGTTTCATCTATAATTTAGCACGTTCCTGTTGGTCTTCGTATGACGATCCGCTTTCCACTGTCCAATAAGCGCTGGCGGGTGTGGCTGCACAAATCCCCCCGTACTCTTCAACTCCCCGGTTCAACCTAACCCGTCATATTCAGATACTCTTCACTTACGCAGTCCTAAGCGCAGTTTCAGCACCCTGGAGATTTCCTCTATTTTCCCAACTTCCTTACTGGCTGAACGTGCAGAAAGCGGGAATAAACGATGTTTACAAACTACCCAATGAAATTTCTGAAAGGATCAGAGCGAGCTTTATCAGTAGTTTGTTTTTTTTTTTTTTAAATCAGATGCTAAATGAACGTCAGCATGGTTTGCTTGCTGCTTCAGCGGGACGGTATTAAAATCTAAAATGAAGCAGTAGCCAAGGAAATGCAATACCTAATAAATGTTAAAACGTGTTGATTTTTTATGTTGTTTTGTTAGTGTCATAACATGCTGCCTTTGCCTGTCTACTGTTGGCTTTTAAATGTTTTGGATGCAGTCACGAATCATTAATGACAGTAGCAGTGTGTTGGGCAAGTAATCCTGGACCACGAAGTAGGAGGCATGTGGATGGACGAAGGCCACTTGCCACAGCAGAGACAGGAGAGAGGGGCCATGCCTACCAGCGGTTCCTCAGACACACCGGGACCCTGAATGTGCCCAGTCAATGTTTCCACCACCACAGCAGAGGAGTGGAGGGTGTGCCAAGGCAATCTGTAATGGGGGGGGGGGGTGACTCACAAAGCAGTGTGTGGTCTCTGC
>JABJVR010000052.1:3121519-3151451 GCA_025773905.1 Chitala chitala | reverse complement strand
CCCCCAGCCCCAACCCCAACCACAACCCTCTCGCAACCCTACCCCCATGCCCCAACCCCAACCATATCTCCACCCTAAGCCCATGCCCCAACCCCAACCGTAACCCTATCTCCACCCTAAGCCCATGCCCCAACCCCAACCCTAACCCTATCTCCACCCTAAGCCCATGCCCCAACCCCAACCCTAACCCTAGCCCTAACTCTAATCCTAATCATGACAAAAGTTAAATATCATAACATAGAATGGAGAGGAGAAATAGGTGGTAGTTTACCTTTTTCAGTTTGCTTTCTAGCGAGGCAGAAATTCAGCCCATACCAGACACAGCCACTTTCAGCCCATTAGGCACCATTACATGTCATGACATCTGGTACTATTTGGGATCAGCCTGTCTTTAGAAGGCTTGTTCTGTGGACCCCAGCTTTGCTGTGCCTGGCCTGAACACAGCATACCAGCTATTCCCTATTTAGGACAAGATATATAAAACACACCCAAGTTGTACAACTAACTGTTGGCTCTAAATACCAGCTCAAAAACAACACTTCAGAATAAGTGTTGTGAAACAGGTAGCATTGCTCAGAATGCTATTGTGAAAGGAATTCTTAAGGGGCAACAGAAAAATAAAAATTACCTCAGTTGGAGCACATCAAGCTTGAGGAAAAGGGGGATTGCAAGGGGAGAAGCTCTTTTCCACTCTCAAATCAGATTAGCACTAATGCTAACGGAGGTAACTTCTGATTTTTCCACCCACAGGCCACGATTTACAATCTCACAGGAGGCAGCACCAAAGACAACGCAAGGAGCAGAATCCATTAAAAAAGCAAATAGTTTTTTTATCAAAAAGGGCAAAAGGGCTAAACAGGCTTTCCAGCCTCAGCACCAGGCTTTTGAGTCCAACCGAAGGCCCGTCTGGAAGCGTATATTCAGCGGATGCACTTCAGATGAGTGTGTGCTGGTGCGTGTCGGGTGCAGGAAACTAGTGGGGGTTGGGGGGGGGGTGTCAAAAAGAAAACAAAGCCCTTGAGTCTATAAAGTTGTGACGTGGCTGAGTAACCTAGACCAGACAATTAGCTACTGGATGCAACATGATGGACGTTTATCACACAGTGAAACTAAAACAAAATTTACAGTTAGCAGTGCTAGCTAGAGCGATCACACTGTTTGTGACATGCATTCAATATCTGAAGTGACCTGACATTTCAGCAGCATAACAACAAACAAATATCCCTTGAAGGTATCTTCATTGTGGTGTCGAGGAAGAAACAAACAAAAACATCTTAAAAACGAAACCCTGATCTCTGAACAGCAGGATAATTAAAAAACAACACAACTATTTGGACAGCAGTGTGCCTTGGTCCATAGTACTCTTAGGTGTGTGCTGAACCACAAGATATTTACAGTGCATCAATATCAAAATCAGACAGATGGGCCAAAGGATCAATTTCTTATACAAAATAGCTTTGTAGTCAAGCTAGGTTTATATGTGAACCAAAGGCTAATTGAGCTCACCTTTGTTTACAAGACAGACAAATGTTTGCCTGCTTAATCTAGACCTTTATTTTTCAATGGCTGTATCTGTTCTCACATCTGGCTTTGTGACACTTTACAAAGGTCCTCAACAATAGCAATGGAAAAAAGGAGCAACCTTTAAAGGTCTGGCTTTTTTCCCTACAACCTGGTTTTAATGGATTAATGGATCTCTGCAATTCGCCACAGTGTAATGCTCGGCCCCCACACTGGTGCTTTCTGGGGGAGGGGCAGGGGCAGTGGGAGCGCTGAGGGCTCCTGGCAAAGGTGTGAAGCAGAAACAGCTCTGCTTTGCTGATTAGATCACCACTGACTCGTTTGTGTCCCTAGGTATTATTAATATCACATGCATGCAATTGTTCAGCTGTGCAATTTTTAAACTTATAATCACATCCAAAGCATTTTCTTTAATCCATTTTTAATTCTGCAGCCTTGCTTTAGATATATTGGTAAACACCTGTCATCTCAGTAAAGCTTTTTAAATATAATCTTTGACTGACACATTGCAGGATTCCCAGCCTGGCTTGATTCGAGTGTCGCATCCTCATAGCCCTTAAAACACTTAAACACTTTGGTTTAGTGCTTGTTTCCCACAGACGGCAACAGCACAAGCTCCGAATGCGAAGGCGTTATGCAGCGCAGTACATGCTAGAATCACTGCTGGAACAATTCCGTTTAATAAAATGATGCAATTTACAACACAAGATTATTTACATCAAGGTGCCCCTTAAGCCAGTGCAAATACCAATTTAGGTTACTATCCCAGCATTCAGAAAATCATGAATACAGCACAAAACTAATAATAGTAATAACAGGAACGGTGATCTGAGAAAAAACTTAGCATAGCACAAATAACATAATTACACTTTTAACAGTAATATTCTGTATTTGAATTAAACGGCCTTTCATGTTGGTCACGTGGTCATCGGGTGCCAGTGGGAAAAATGCAATAACAAGTCATTTACTGATAGCTATTTAACTCAAAGAAGGTACTGATTTCAAGTGTAAATACGAGAAGCAGTGGTAGACTCGGACTGTCTGAAGAGCAGGTGCAAGTGCATCTACTGCCTGATGTTCATCCTCCTTCTCCCCCCTGCTAGCAGAGTGGTACACTATGTATGGTATGGTGGCCTGCAACCCTGATAGGTATATAGTGATACAGCCTTCTCCACTTCCTTCAGACTGAAGAAACCTTTTAGTAAAAGGTGAAACGTTTCTGCGTAAATGAGAAAGAAGTCCAGTTGATTACTAAACTTCCAGATATCTCACATGAAGTGGGCATTTTGTTAACCACTGAAGTGAGGACTGATCAGTGAATACAGACTCCATTAAGGTTAACACACCATACAAACCCACACAGCACTAATTGACTCTACGTGCACCAATGAGCACAAATAGTTGTGTTGTTTTTCTTTCTGTGTGTGAGATTTGGCTCCTGCTGGTTCTCGCTCAAGGTCGGGTACTAAGGGAAGCGAGACCTCATGTTTCTGTCTCACATCATCCGACTGAAAGGGGTGCAGTTTAAGGTGACGGCTGCCCAGTGCAATGCTGTTGTATTAACACACTTAGTTTCAACTATCCTGTTCACCCTGAGACTTCAGTTATTACAGCACGAGAAAACAGCGCAATCGTTGCCATACCACAGATCAAAACCCACAGATTGTATGTTCAAATGTGCAGAGACAAAGCTTTGAAGTTCACAGCATACGCGTAGATTTTTGTGGCGTTTCGAGGCGTGTTAATGCACATGAGGCACAGAGCTCAACCTCGACATCACATTCGCCCTAATATCAGATACGTGGTAAACAGAGAAGCAGTTATCTAGTAATTACAAAGGCTGTCAACACAGCCCGGGCAACAGCCAACAAGCAAGGTGATAAAGCGCTGCCATAAGGTATGCTTCATTTCAAAGGTATGGCAATTAAACACATGAAGGCTCTTGTATGTGTGCGTGTGGATGTAATAACGCAATGACACAGGCAAACCGCCAAAGGGCAAAAAAAACCCCAATCTGATTAAGCATATAAATATGAATTTTATGTAGCCCCCAAATGTGATGTAACTAAAGCATTTTAAATTAAATTTGAAACTTAGACATAAGCAAAACCTTTAAGTGTGTGAAATAATGCACCATATGACATCACTCCGCCCTGTAGCCAGGTCATTTGTATTATTGCCAATGTGAAGGCAACACAGCGAATGATCATGTAATACATCAAACCTGTTGGAGAAAAACTTGTTCTCACAAGGGTACCTATATGTTAAAAACAAAATGTGTGGCCATATCTACACCGTAATAGATACAATAATAATAAAACTAATTGTATTTAAAATTTATAATAAATAAATATCCAAACACAAATTTCCAGATGATAGCATATTGTGGAAGCTCTTTTCTTCTCTCTTTTATGCATTATTCCTACTCTTTTTGGAATTCATAAACTACACCATCTGGCCTTAATTCGTGAATAGGCAGATTTATTCATCGTTTCCGTGCTTTTAAGAAGAATGAATGGAATATCCCATGCATACACAGCCAAATATATAAAAGTTGTTCATCATTTAATTACCTTAGCATTGTTCCTTGTGTAACAGATAATTGGTTGCCATGACAAACTTTGCGTACTGCAATAACAAGTCTGAAAGCACCGATGTCACCACGGTTGGCAGAGCAGTATTTCTGACGCCGGCAGCAATAACACAATAAAAGGTAGCGCGCACTGCGTACTAAGACGACCTGAAAATAATATCCTGCTGTTTTCTGTTCACCTCATCAAATGTAATTCCATTTTCAGTGTTTGACGCTAGAAAAGCAGCAGAAAATGGAGCTGCGTCGTTGATCCGAACCTCTGACAAAGCATCTCTTACTAATGGGCATCACTTTTGACATTTGGACTCTTGCCATGTATACATATCGGGCTCCTGCTTTCGTGAGCTGTTCAGTTATCGTCTTTCCACAAGACGAAGAGCCCCAGATGTTTCTGAAGGGAAGTGTCGACCTCAATTACCCATATTCATGCAGATTACTCATTATATTTGCAATGCACAGAAAGCAGCACATGATTTGCAGTAATGACCAGTTTGTAACCAGTTCTTTGGGAATCGCTGTGTTGCTCAAATGTTAACACGTAGGTAGTTACCTGTCAGGTATTCTTGTAAAGGCCGCTCAGGATACCTTATAGCTTGTGATTTGCAACTGTTGAAAATGTCTAAAGATCTTAAATCAAATTAAACCATCTCTGTGGCTGTTTCTCATCATTTTGGTGCCCCTAGGCAAGACCCTCATTAGCACCCTCCTTGACCTTTATTTGCTAGGTTGTGTTCTGGAGGGTGGGGCTGATTTGCTTGCAATCCAGTGACCTCTATCCGGAGGGAACCCACTTCCAAATTCACGGACCAACTTGATGATGGAATAAGGACAAAAAAAAAAAAAAATCAAGAACAAAAGGAAAACTTAAAACAGCAAGCTAACCAGAGACACAAACTTAAAACAGCAAGCTAACCACAGACACAAAACACAACACTATAAAGGCTCCAACAACGTCTAATTGACTGAAGCAGAAAAAAAATCTACATCCTTAAACACATTATGAAACAAGACACAGGTGAGATCAATAACACAGCTGATTATTTAAACTAGAAATGTTATATTTTGAGTATGGTGGGTTTCAGCTACAGGTGAGTCTGTCACACACCTGTTCAGGGCTGCATTAAAATTGAGCTCTATATACCATGCAGTTATTCAAACGTGTGTGCTATTCCACTGATTTGTTTTTTTGGTTCCTCTACTCTGCTGCTGTCTGGCCTTTAATATTTTGTTCTGTATACTCCCCATGGAGCAGCTCTGTCATGAAAGGTACTATACACAAATAAATTGAAACTGAATTTAAATACTGTTGTTAATTAAAAAATGCACACAACAGAAAACTTCAGAGTAGTAAAATTTATGAGTCCAGATAGTTGAAGTACAAATTCTGTTGATATCAGTATGTGAATAAAAGGTAAGTAGTTACCTCACAAATTGGGGTTCACTTGGTATGTGAATACCACTGCTTCCTAACTGACCTGTCAAGACTGTCCCCAGTTTACAGCTATTGTGACTTGGCAATCCGTACATACAGCAAAAATTTTCCAAAAAAAAAAAACACTGGAAATAATTGGGTAAAAAGACATGTCCATGAGGTGTATGCCTGGTAGCACTATGCTACAATGCACGCCAGACGCTGTATGATAGTTGCAGTAACAATTTGTGGGTAAAATGACCAAGGAAGCAATGCTGAAGTGATGACATAAAATTCAAAAATAAACCTATTGTATGTGACTTGATTAGAAGGAAGCCAGGTTAATCTTGGTTTTTCTTGTTACTTTTTTATGCACTTTGCCACTAATACTGAATGGTATTCACTCAGGGACCCTTCTGCTTGGGTAATCTTACAATATTTGAGTTTTTCAAATGGATGTCAGCATGTTATGAATTCCCACAGATACATTTTCATAGTGTTAATTTCTGAAGAAGCATGTCATCCCTTGGCTTCCTGGACATGCCCCTGGACAGTTGGCCACAAGAGAGTATGGTAGCACACCCAGCGCAGACTCACAGACAGGTAATTTCTCTCACTCAGTCCCATTCACACTGCTATTAATAAGTGGTAACTTATCTTACTCTCAATTATTGTTCATTCATCGCCGTTACCTGTTGATGGCAAACGTTAGCACTATAGACTAGCCCTACACCAATTCCAACATACGTCATTTTTCACTTGCAATCTGTTGGTCAAAACCACACCCTGTCGTAAGCAGAGGACAACCTGTACAGCATCGAGAAAGTGTGTCTTCTGTCTCTTCAGCCAGCAGCAAAATTCATGACAGCGGTTGTGGCTTGGATTGGCACCATGTTTAGTGCCTTTTATTGTTCAAGTGAAATTTATGTAGGTTTTATGTGGTTTTACAAAAAACAAAAGTTATCGCTTAACAGTTCATTTTCTCAAGGGAACTGAAGATCACAAAAACAATTCTCCAGACAGAAACATATAAACATTTATGATGACAGTGTTTTATAAAAAAGCAGAAATTTGTTTTGTTAGCATTTGAAAAGATTGCCTATTAACTCGTTACACAACACACTGGAGAGAGCGGTCACTCCCTGTGTCCTTGTTACCCATCCACACTGAAACGAAACACACTCCTGTACAGTACAACAGTGACTATAAATATCATACTGCCCATGATGAAATTCTCACATAATTGATCATTACAGGTGAGGAGCAGCATGACTTTAGCAAATGCGGCAGAGTGCACCGAGTTTCAGAATGTTGTTCTGTTTTTTCGTGAGGAGCAGAGTAGTCCTAATGGTACTGGAGTGTCACGCGTCATTACCTGCCCAGCAGAGGGTTAATGGCACAGAAAAGAATCGTTGGGCAGGTCAGAAGTGTGTCACTCATGTCTGAAAAGCAAGTGATACTTGCTGCAGCAAGGAGTGCTTCGCACACAACAGATGTCATACTGTTTGGCAGAACATCTGTGAGGCCTGTGTTTGTCACTGTATTAGCAGGACGCAAATCCATATGAGGTAGCCACGACAGGAACCTTCTGGAATAGCAGGAAAACAAGCTTGCTGAGACACTGGTCAACATGCATTGGGGTTTTACCACTTGAGAAATACAAACAGATTCACTGAACGGACATCCAGCGGCTACCGAGATTCAACATGCATGCTGGGCATGCTGTGCCTGCCAAGGCGACAGTGGCATAGCTTGCCGTTTCACCCCACATGCTCTGTCACCAGCTCGCTGGGCGATGTGGTGCTTCTTTGCTCTCTTCCATCAAATACTTTGGCAGGTAAGAGGGGGGGTGACAACTCACAGGGCATGTCATTACCAGCGAGGCCTAACACATCAAAGGGTGAATGAACACGACTGCAGATTTCACAGTTATTACTGGAGGAACAGTGATGTGGGAACCATGGAGGGATGGGATATGGCACTCCTTTGCCCAAGAGCCCTGTAATCAGCCTCAGTTACTTTACTATATATCCAGCTTTGTAAGGGGCTGAGGAGCCACACTGGAAAGTGGCTCAGGTGTGCTAATGGTCTCCGCTATCGGGATAGTTCTAGAAATGTACATTACATGGTTCCTCATGGCACTGGCCAGCCTGGGCAGCCTGCTTTTCAAAGGAAAAACCAGTATCTGTGCAATAAACGTCCATAGCTAATCAAATGTGGAATGGAAAAGTCAGGGAACATCATTTACCGTGTAAGAATTTCCTTTCCAGACAAAAGGGGTGCACAAAATCCACACCCTGCCCTCAATTCCCAGTTGGTACAGTGGTAACCATGGTGGTAACCATGGTGGTGACAGCAACATGAGGAAACAGTATTGAGGGGTTTATTCAGGTGTGAGATGACTCTTGTATGGAAGCAGATGTGTGGTATAAAAAAAAATCTAGGTGCATGGGAGAAAAAATGTGCTCAGCCTTGGGAAACAGCAGTCCACAAAAGACCTTCAGCAGGTCTTTAAGCATGTACTGTATTGGTTCAGTTTTTTCATTCACTAAGTAATGCTGCATCACAGATCTAGACAATATGGGTTAAAAATTAAATCACAGATTTTTTCACATGTACAGCTGATTTACCATGATAAAAAATTTTTTTAATCATCCATTTTTAAGACATTTATATATGGAAAGGATTTAGTTCTACCAACAATTTATATATTTTTTTTTAAGTCACAGATGGATACTTCAGCTAAGTGCTTTCAGTGTAGAAGGCCATATTTGTGGTTGACTGTTTGCAGAATCAGGATGAACCCAGGCTTTTCCAATGTATATATGGGCAGCATGCCTTTGGCAATATGAAACATCTGTAATTTCTTCCCACTGTGGCCCCTTGTTATTAAATGATATGTAACAAGAAAATGATTCTCCTGCTGTTAACTGCTTTTTAGCAGGTGATTTTGGGCTGCCACTAGTTTGCGCATCTCACAGCACAACACACTTCTCCCACTCAGCTGCTTGCCTCTGTGTCAGATGCTGGAATGAGTTTGTCATGCTGCTGCTTTTCATTGCCACAGACTTTACAATGGACAAAGTGTGTCTGTAGTTTATTCAATGTCAGATTTACTCCAAATGACTGAGGCAATACTACTGGTGTTACAATAACTGAGGAGACACTGTCAG
Organism: Chitala chitala; assembly: GCA_025773905.1. Taxonomy (NCBI): domain Eukaryota; kingdom Metazoa; phylum Chordata; class Actinopteri; order Osteoglossiformes; family Notopteridae; genus Chitala; species Chitala chitala. The sequence continues at coordinate 3,142,753 of JABJVR010000052.1, read as the reverse complement.
TCTCAGAGTTTAAAAGTTTTTTTAAAGAACTGAGCTCCTTTGTTGTTGATGCATGTCCTTTTTTTTTAGGAGTGAGGCGGTTTTACTGAGGGCATGTCTAGCATGCTGTTGACCTATCTTAAAGTATATCACAATTTCCATTTTTACACATCTCTCCAAACCAAAAACATGATTTAATCGATAAAATCAGTTTATTGGCCAACTGTACTGCATCATGACTTACAATGATTGTCGTCTGTACAATCCAGGCATTTATTTATTTTATTTATTGTTGTGGACAGGTTAGACTTATTTTGTTTTGATAGAAATTATTCCTGATGGTATTCAAGTGAAAAAAAAAACTACTGATGTTAGTAGCATGGCCTGAGAAGAGGCCAATTATCCCATTTATGGTGGCACTGACCACGTCTGGCCACTCCATGGCTCTATCACTGCAAAGCGTATCTGAAGAAAACAGGCCACAAGTGCTCAAATGGTTACCACAAGCAGCAGTCATTATAATGACCCAAAGTAGCCAGCTGAAAAACCTACACAGAAGTGATAATGACATTGCCACCAGACACAAAGCAACTTTAGATCCCTGTTTCCCAGCATGCCATGGTGCACTCAGACCCTTTTTAGACACGTATTCTTCTGGAAATCGATGGGAGATAATTTTTAACGCGTCTCACTCATCACTCGTCTGGTCGACTGTCGTGCCCTGGCCTTGCCTTCATTTGCCACAGGTCGGAGCCCTGTGCCTGATTGGCCCATTCTTCCAGGAGGCCACACATGCTACAGTGAGACATTACCACAGGGCGAAAGGCCAGCTGGTGTGGGATTACATGAATGCTAGTTAATATCGCAGGACCTGCACTACCCAGGAAACATCTTGGCTTCAGTATGAAGTCTTGTCATAATTTTTACAAAAGACTGCTTTCAGATAAAAGGATCTGAATACATGCAATAATGTTTCTGCACTTGTATAAAGTGGGATATTTTGTTGAAGCAATTCACATAAACTACCACTGTGTGATGACCTCCTAGGCTCATTAACCCCCAGACAGCGTGCCAAAAACTTAACCAGCAGCTGACCCCTGAAGTCAACTCTGTGTCACCCATGTGCCTGAAAATGAAGAGCTCTCCATGATCTCTAGTCCTGAGTAAACATCTCTTGGCCCAGCCTTGTTTGGCATTGCGGCCAGATAAATTGTCCTCAGTGAACAAACACTTCACTGGCTATGTGTGCCTGACCATGGACTGTCCATTCACTCCTGAGTGTTTGGGTCACTGTATAAACACATGAAAGCAGGATGAGGTTTTCTTCCCCCATTTAACACCTCTGCCAGTCACTACAAGGAGGATGGTTTTTCCTTTCCTGGAGTTGGGATATAGATATTCCATTGTATTGTCAGGGAAACAGTTTATTTTGGACACTGTATACAAAAACAGCAGTAATGCTATGGAAAAATTAGTAATTTAATTGCTGTAAGAATCCAGGTATGCCTTGGAAATGTGTTCCTCATTAAGAAAATCAGACCTAGATTTGTTCTGTGGTGTCCAGCACTGTTTTTGATCCTAGATACTGTGATAATGCGCATGCATTATGTCCCTAGCACAAGTACAGTGTGCTACCAAGCCCCCCCCCCGCCACAGGCCCCTTCCACAGCTGGTGCCAGAGAGGTCCACCTATCACTCCTTGTCAGTCATGCAGACGGAGCAGTCCTCCCAGTAGCCATGGAAACCCCCCTCACTGCTGATGCCGCCTTAGTGGTGCCGCGCAGCACTCACTGCGACAGCAACTGCAAGAGACAAATGCGAGATGCACGGGAGCACACAACGCCAGCGCTTATTCACAAGCTGCATGAGGTGTATGCCAGATGGCCGTGCGTTCTGTCTTCGAGCACCTGTTTTCTGCTAAACTGTGTGCCCCATAGGATAAAAGAAAAAAAAAGTGAGACACAAAGAGACATTTGGACATAATGAGATTTGTTATGCAAGAAATATTAGCATGGGTTTAAATGAGAAATAATATATTCCTATGTGATTATCCCACTTCATTCTATAGGAAGGTCAGGCACCTCTTGTATTCCAAAACTAAACTCATATGTACATCACTTTTTAATGTGTCACATCATGCTGCATTACACTCTCTCAACACTTCTTTACATGCTGAATGTCCCTTTCTGCTTGCCAAGTATTTTGACAGGTCTGGCATTGATACAGGCTTTCTGGCTCACATGGTGTCTAATACATGTCACAAAGCTACAAAGTCACCATCACTGCAAATGCATACCATAAAACACATAAAGTAGGCCAAGGCCTCTGTCTCAGTGTGTTAGATATAGCCTACCTGTGTATGCTATGTATGGCTTCATTTTACTCACTTACACATTTAAATAATGTATGCATATGCTGGAACTCTGAAATGTATTTTCTGTGTGCTAGTTGACTGGCAGGAATACAGATTAACATACATGGAGACAGAAAATTTTCTACCTTCAGTATTATGTTTATGGGTCAAATAACACCACAAACAAAACATCTTTAACAAGCTCCTGGCAATATTATTTTAAGAAATTTTCCTCTAATTTTCATTAGGGGTTGGGGGGGGGGGGTTTAATAGATTCTGATCAATGCTGCCCTCCAGTGGTAGACACTACCCACCAAGCATACATTGCGGCTTTAATCCACCTTGAAAGACTACTTCGGTTAAAACTGAAAACAGAAAAACAAGATTTAAAAAATATGTCATATTTGTGCTTTGAATATGGTTCAACTGGAGCACAACGTAATTGATTCATTTTAGACAAAAAGTCTTTCTTTCTTGTAGGGCATTTCATTTGTGATGAAGAGAGGCTGACACATTTTCACGTGTCCTGTTTTCATGGCTGCTCTGCTGAAGTTGACCTATTTAATCAGCATGCATTCAACTACAGAACATGGAAGGAGTTGGTGGACCACTCTCTAAAGGTAAGATGCTGTACCCAGAGGCAGGTGCTCCTCCTGATTGCTGGTCCCACCTTGTCCTCCTGTCTGCTCCTTGTAAACGTCAGGAAGCCACGGACTCATCTGTTATACTGATAACCTTCCCTGCAGCTACTTGCAGAGCCAACTTGCTTCTTGTTCTCCTTTAAATCCTTGGCTTGATTCCTGCAGCATCCGATGGCATGCCGAAAGATAATTGGCATAACATCTCACTGTATGTGGCTTCTCTGGCCCTCTGTCTGTGGCCAGGTCACTTTTGCCCCATCTGCTCTACAGCTTCACTTCTTCATGTTTGCTGGTTGCTGTCATGGCAAGAGTGCATGAAATTGTACCATGCTTGGCCTAATGTTGAATAAGTTAACAGCCTGACATACAGTACAGCTCTGTTTAAAGACAATAACATTGTGCTTAACAACCATATGGTTTTAAGGCCAAAAGAGGTCATGTTGCATAGGTTATCCATTTTTAGATAAGGAAAAACAGCATTAATATTTCTCAAAAAAATAGCCTACCAAATTCACCCCAGCTATTTCAGTTCATTCAGCTATGTACTATATACACACCCATATTCAGCTACAACATTATGACCGCTGACAGGTGAAGTGAATAACATTGATTATCTCATTACATTGGCACCTGGAAGTGCATGGGATATATTAGGCAGCAAGTGAACATTCTGTCCCTGAAGTTGATGTGCTGGAAGCAGAAAATTGGCCAAGTGTAAGTATTTGAGTGACTTTGACAAGAGCCAAATTGTGATGGCTAGATGGCTGGGTCAGAGCAACTTCAAAACTGCAGCTCTTGTGGGATGTTCCTGGTTTGCAGTGGTCAGGACCTACCAAAAATGGTCCCAAGAATGAAAATCGGTGAAACGACAACAGGGCCATGAGTGGCCAAGAAAGACTCACTGATGCATGTGGGGAGCAAAGGTTGGCTCGTGCAATCCAATCCAATAAAAGAGCTACTGTAACTCATATTGCTGAAAAAGTTCATGCTGGGTCCAATAGAAAAGTATCACAACACACAGTGCATTGCAGTTTGGTGCTAATGGGGCTGCATAGCCACAGACCAGTCAGGGTGCCCATGCTGGCCCGTGTCCACTGCCAAAAGTGCCTACAATAGGCACGTGAGCATCAGAACTGGACCCCAAAACAATGGAAGAAGATGGCCTGATCTGATGAATCATATTTTCTTTTACATCGTGAGGATGGCCAGGTGCTTGTGCATTGTTTACCTGGGAAAAGATGGCACAAAGATGCATTATGGGAAGAAGGCAAGCCAGCAGAGGCAGTGTGATGCTTTGGCCAATGTTCTGCTGAGAAGCCTCGAGTCCTGCCATTCATGTGGATGTTACTTTGACACACACCACCTACCTAAACATTGGTGCTAAACAAGTTCACCCCTTCATGGAAACGGTATTTCCTGATGGCAGCCAAATAATGTGCCCTGCCGCACTGCAGAAATGGTTCAGGAATAGTTTGAGCAACATAAGTTTGAGGTGTTGACTTGGCCTCCAAATTCTCCAGATCTCAATCCAATTGAGAATCTGTGGGATGTGTTGGAAAAACAAGTCCAATCCATGGAGCCCCCACCTCACAGTTTACAGGACTTAAAAGACCTACTGACAGTTTGGTGCCAGATACCACAACATACCTTAAAAGGTCTAGTGGAGTCCATACCTTGATAGGTCAGTGCTGTTTTGCTGGCAAAAAGGGGCCTACTCAATATTAGGTGGGTGGTCATAATGTTATGGCTGATCAGTATATGAGTACCATACATGAAAAATGAATGTGTGTTTCTCTGTGAGCACTTTAATCCTGCAGTTGTATAATGAGAGCAACTATGCTGAAAAGCTGACCTTTCTAAGACTGTGAGGCAGCCTAATGTTAAAATCTTTCTCTTGGTTTTTGTTAAGAAACTAGTAATAACAAATGAAAACGCATCCTTTCATCTGTTCTCTAGGTTCTGGGACACTTAGTTGAGAAAGGAAGCATTACACCACAGTTTAATCAGAGCCGGCTATAATGTATGCAGACTCATGTTCTCTGGACACCCATAATCAAGCTGCATATTATCCATCCCGCATGCGTCCACACGTTTCCGATCTCCAACCAATATCCAACCGCGTCGTGTTCCCACACTTTAATAAAAGCTGGATAGTATCAGGCTAGCACAGGGAGTTGATTTCTACCAGAGGAAGGGTGTACCTTATTCATACTGAAGTACCTGCGGTCGATCTGCTGCGTCCGAGTGCAGGAAATTTGATGAAGATGTGCCAGCATGGTTTTTCATCTCCTGCAATTTCAGCAGCATAGAAAGCGCCGAAAGACATTCTGTACATCATTTCTGCAAACTATCCAGTGTCAACAATCTATTTTGTGCACAAAAAATAAAATAGGTCATAGTAATGAAACCGTGTGGACACACTGGATAGAACATAATATTCCATGTTTTAATTTAATTCATTTAGTTTTCTGAACTGAAGACTACCCAATTAGCACTTTGCCATGCCTTGCACATAGTGAATGTCAGGGAACAAAATTCTAGACTCCCAACAACGTTCTCGAGCTTTTCAGGAGATTCCTAGCTCACTTCAACAAGAAAGGCCTTCCTCACCAAGCTGTTTAAAAGCACTGCTTGATTTTGCCTTTCCATTCACTGCCATGTTTGTTTGTTTTACAACATTGAGCTGAGGAACAGAGGACCTTGGACCAAGATGACCTATGTTCTAGTGATGACAACGATGATGATGCTGTATCCAAAAAAAAATCACAAACTTTATATTTTCTTTAAATCCAACACTTAGAGTCAGGCAAACCTTTTGTCTTTCTTATTAGGTAACTTTAATCTTTTCAAGGTTAAGACACCATCCTTGCGAGCAGGTGCAACATTTGGGCAGCTCAGCAACTGGCCCACCTTGACGGTCGTGTATTCCTACAGCGCTGTGTTCGAGGGACACCAATACCGTGTGAAAAGCAGTTCAATTTCAGTCTGATTTGAAACGGAAAAAAAACATCCGTTCTACTTTCTAAAATTATAACTAGTAAATTTTAAATTGGTATTTTTTTCCCCCACACTGTTCTTCAAAATGTTAAATATAATGGATGTACGTAATGTTGTCTTTAGCATGCACTGAGAGGGTCGTCGGAGGTTCGTCGCTGGAAAATTAACGTGCTGTTTGTTTAAAGATGCGTTTCGGTAGGACCGTGAGAGCAAGGAGAAAATGTTCTCATCTAGGTAATTACCTTCCTTCTGCAGCTATTCCACTTCATCTCACACCCACAACGCAGACTGCAACCCCAACAGAAATTAATCAACACCAAAACAAAGTGATAATACCATGCAATCGGCTCACAGCAAACAAAGCCGGCGGTTCATTAGGCTCCCTCTCTGCACTCAATTTTTGTGACATTTTAGAAAGGTTGCTGGCTCAGTTCTTTGCCGTTTCCTCGAAAAGAATTATCTTAAAACTGATAGGTATAAATGGGAGTTACTTTGTAAGTCTATTCACGCAGCTGTTTGTCGATCTTGAACCGAATATGAACTAATTATGTGAGCTGATTTGCAGTCGTTTGGCTGATTCACTCTGTAGTTATCCTAACGAATAATAGCAACAAAACAGTATGAAATAAGCAGAATTAGACTTGGCTGTACCCTTTCCTGGCTTTGTAGTTTATTATATTTTTTGAGATGTTGGAACGTGGTGTCACAAAGTTATGTAAAAAAAAAAAAAAACTCTTTTGTGTCTTACAAAAAAGACTTTTTGTGCCTAGGGTGAATAATGAAACTACAACTATATCTTAATTGGCCAGGGCAAAAGTACAGATCTTTTAACAATACTACTGATGTATTAAGTCAAGGACCTGTGGAATTATGGTCCAGAGCAAACACCTAGGCCAAACCTCTGGGCCCATTCAACCTTGAAGATCACATGTATCTAGGCAACAAAGGTGAAGGGCAGCAAATAAAAGTTAGGAAGACAGTAGATGAAACAGAGATGATAGCAACCTCATTAGTTGCTAATATCAGAGCATTGATTGTGTGTATAATCCATGTAGTGTCACACCTGATGTAAGACAACAAAAAAGATTAAAACAACACCCCCACCTCCTTTGAGAATTTAAGTAGCATTCACGATTGAACAGGAACTAAACTCCATAGCAACTGCAGTTTCCTCTGAGGGTGAGGAGAGAGAGAGTGTGTGTGCGTGTCTGTGTGAGAGAGAGAGAAGGAGGGGGAGCAAACTTATGCCTTCATTGACGTGCCAGGCTACATCGTATCAAACAGGTCACATCATGTAAACGTCTACATCATCAGAGATCACGCCCCTGTCAAATTTAGGAGACAGGATGTTCCTGAAAACTGACCTCTTCCTGCTACATGTCAAATCTGGGGCTGGGGGGAATGAATTACAAACCAGATTTGGAAGTTTTTATTATTATTATTATTATTATTAGAAAAGGGAGTCAGCATCAGTTTGTTGCTTTAACCATGGTCATGGAATTTTGCTCAGGAAAATGCTTTGAAATGGGTTTATTGCAAACAGTATTGATACACTTTTGAAACACTGCTCTGTCATAAAACAGCAAAATGACTGAGTTTAGGTAATTGCATTAGCGTGAATGGTACAGAATGTGTTTAATGAACAGACAAAATCATATTAACATCGCTGTTTGGAGCAATTGAGAGGAACACTTATTTAGTCGTGGAATTACCGTATTACTGTGTGGACGGGATAACATCTATTTATTAGTTAGGTAACATCAGGCGAAAATGGATTTAAATGGCATTTGCAAGAAGTCTTCGATTTACATTTCTAGTAATCAGCGCTTAAATTGAATTACATACTTTCGAGACAATATGAATATAGCGTTATATTGCCCCCTGCTGGAATGATCAGGATAATACGATATTCACCATAAAATACACATTATAATTATCAGTACAATACCAGGTACGTAGATAAATAGGTAATGGCGAATATCCAATCAAGAGGAGCCATACAGCTGCCATTACTGATGCTCTGACTGATGGATGATGACATTCTGGCAAAGAGTGCTGTTCTTTATTTAATACTACTTTGTCTATTCAGTGTGTGAAGTACTGAGAAAGTACAAATTAATTTTTAAAAATTGCCTGTACACCCAGAGCAGCAGGAGTATCACATGCTTTATTGAAAAAGCATTTATTACATATGTTGTATATGTGTATTTATGATGCCCAAAGTAAGCCTCTCAGAGAAAAGAAAATGTCATTACATAAGGAGAATTCCACATTGTAGAACTCTTTCTTTCTTCCAAAGAAAGCAGGAATGGTTTTTTTTTTGTTTCTCTCTTTGTTTTTCCATGCAAGATGTGGTTTCGTTTGATCCTCTGCTACTAAATGCAGTAAAAGTCAATGTCCTGTGATGAAAGAAACATTGATGTTTATGAAATGAACTTGGGCCCATTACAAGAACAGAGCCAGAGAAGCACTACTTATCACAATTACACTGGCCTACAATGACAAAGGAAATCACAAAAAACAGCAGTCCCTTTTGGCCTCTGGATGTACTTTCACAATGATTGATACAACTTTGTAATTTCTGCCCACTAAGCCAATAAATGGGCAGTTTGGCTTAAGGATATAACTCTACCTACCGTTGTGGGGATGTTGACTGTCGCCTCTTTGAACACTTGGATCTCGGTCACCAGGTTGCTGGGGAAGTAGCCGATGATGCCCATCTGCTCCACATACCTGTCACTGTAAATCTGGCCCACAGTGAGGAAGACAGGCCTTCAGAGGTGTGTGGTGAGGGGAAACAGGGTTCTGGGCCAAGGTGCAAACACGCAGGAAGCCACAGTGTGTTCACTACAGAAGAACCAAATTACCACCCTGCACTCGCCACCAACCCCCAATCCCCCTTACCCCCCTCCCTGCCAGTTACAACACAGCATGAGAAGCAGGGGCAGAAACAGAGCAAGGCTTATGTAAGCATGGCTGATGGGCTGCAGGAAGGAAAGCAGGGGGGGCACTGCCTATGCCTGTTCTTGTTCAAAGTCACTGAGTACTGGAAAATGTCTGGACATGAAAGGATGAGCTCTGTCATTTCCAGCCAACAGGTAAAGTCAGGCCAAGAATGCTGCATAACAGTAAGTAAGACTGTTACTAGCTTGTAGTTATTGGTTCATCTGTGACACATCACCCTAGTAAAGTAGTTCAACAGCATTTCTACATTCTGAGGATCACCTTCATTACATAAAATACACTTTGCCAAGATATTAATGGAGGTTACATACACTTCCAGACCAGAAGACACCAGCGCCCTCTTCTGGCAACAGCTTGGAATAGACATATATAAGTTGTCCCTTTTTGACGTTGATAAATCTGCAGTCCGGAGCAGTGAAGTCATCAATGGCTCTTGCCATCGATATGGTATCTAACAGATGTTAGACAAATTAAAATTAGTTGTTTGAACAGAACATTCATATGCATTAGATAACAATGAAAGCAAAGAAGTGGTGTAATCTTACGAAAAAGTTTAGTGCATGCAGGGTTAACTGCAGCATTACATGTTCAGAGGAAACTTTCAAGCCTTCAGTGTCTGAAGCTGAAGCTCAATGACTTACATGCGCACTCCTCATCAGCACAGAGCTTGGTGTCGGCTAGCTTCTCCGTGGTGGCCGCGGCCACGAACGGGTATGCTGAGCCGAGTGCAAACAGCAGAAGCACAAGATGGGCCATCTTAGGCGAACTGCTCACTTGGACGACTGATGGCTGGAAAACTTGCACGCTTCTCTATCTGCAAGCAGGAGAGGGTGGAGAATGCCCACCACAGCCCCTCCTCTGGTAAAACAACAAGAGCACACCCCCACATTCCAAGGCTGTTCCAGGCAAGGCCTGGCAAACTCTGGCTAAACATAAAACAGGCTGCCGTCTCAGGCTTAGAGCCCTCCTGTTGTTATTGATCCTATCTAATCAGTCTTCTGTCCTCTCATTTTCTGTTACTGATGTCACTATTTCAAGTGATGTGTCAGACCTTCATCCACAGGATCTCTACATCAGTGGGGTTACAACATGGAGACCTTATTCTAGTATGACAATTACCTGCCCCCTGTCAGTTTATTTGAAAATTAATGTTTCATCCCCATGTTGGATTCAGTTTATTATATAGCCAGAACGTGCACGTTATTGTAATGTGCTAATGTGTCATTTTTGGTAGGCCAGTAAATATAGTATAACAATCTTTGTCATTTAAGATTTCTTCAGTACATTACTGATCATTAATCTATATTTACAGAGACCCACAATTAAAAAAATTGTACAGAATCACACTAATGCATATTTCAACAAAACACTCAATGCATTTATGAAGTCTAGCTTTAGAAAAATCCTTTTAATGTCTCTGTAAAAATGTATTCAAGCTTGTGTAGTTACTTCAGGAGTCTTCTTCAATTATCTTGCCAAACAGTCATTTATAATAATCCCAAATATTTCAAGATACACACCAGATTGCAATGCCCTTGTGGATAACATGCAATGGCAAGTCTCTCATTAAAGATAAAACAATGTTATGCAAAAGTATGTTCAATGATGTTATTGAATGTAAAACACAGTCATAAGGATCGATCACAATTTTTTTGGACAGAACTCATCCTAGGTAAGGTTGAAGAGCCTTAGAGAGTCCTCATGTGGAGAAACTGCAACCATTTCCCAGAACTGGTAAAGTTGGCCTTCAACAGACACCTTAGGTTAAAACATGCACAGGTTTTAAAAGAACCTTGTCAGAGCAAAACATGAAGAGCTACTATTCACAATTGGTATGCGATCATAGGTCTCTCTCTTCCCTCCATCACAGCCACCAGCATTGTGGATGATCACACACACCCATCTCACACACTCTTTACACTCCTGCCATCAGGAAAAAGGTACCGAAGCATTCGGTCCTACACAAGCAGACTATGCAATAGTTTCTTCCCACAAGCCATCAGGCTTCTCTATAAACTTGACACACACAAACGGACACACACAACATTCTCTACATTACTCCAAAAACAGCTGCTAATTTATATTACTCACTGGACACTAACATATCTGTATTATGGCTGCCAAGTAGCCTATCTTGTTTACAGTGACTGAATTCAAATACCATCAGTATTCTGTCAGTGCGCTGCATCAGTGTGCTGTAACACACATTACCTCGCACCTAAACCCATATTAGTCGGCACACTATCGTCATTTCGTCTTCTGGTGTGTATTTGCACTGTTTGCACATGTGCACTACAATGCACACGTGCATTGTAGTTAGGGTCTCTTTAGTTTTTAACTTTAGATATGTGTATCTCGTGCAGTTATATGTTGTTATATGTGGCACCATGGTCCTACAGGAATGTTATTTCATTTCACTGTGTACTATACTCACTGTATATGGTTGAAATGACAATAAAAACCACTTTGACTTGACTGTATTAACTGCCTATTGGGCTACATAAACACAAATGACAGGTTCAAGGCCCAAACCTAAAACATACTTTAAAAACATTTCGTTCTCCATTAGAAGTATCACTGCTTGAGCAAGACTGACATGCTGATTCTTGTCAGATTGCTTTCCCATTTCTCTGCAGTTACATTTAAGTCATGCAGACACAGTCTTGGATATGAAAAGAAGGGAGGTAATCCACTTCAAATAACTTTCAAAATATCTAATAATAGTGACTTAAGCAGGACACATCTTACAATGGGCGAATGTGTCTTATAACTGATTAAGTTCTATATTGAAATGCTAGAAGAGAAACTGTGGTTTTGCATTTTTTATTTAAACCTTATCAGGTCTGTAAATCAAGTATACAGAACATGTACAGTGAAATGAAATTAAAAATACAGAACTAATTTCAATTACAAACAATTCCACAAGAACCCATTCCCCAAACATAGTATAAAAAAAAGCAGATTTGTTCCAGCTTTCTCGCAAAGGCATTTACACAGAAAGAGAAAGAGGCCTTCAGCAGTAACCCCTGCAGTTACTTCTTAGCATAGGTGATCTTCATGGCGCAGGTGGAGGTGATGCGGAAGCCCTGCAGAGCATCACGGGCCGTACCTGCCTGCCCTTCACTTTCAAACTCCACAAAGCTGATGTCGTGCCTACCAGGCACCAGCCGCACCTCTTTGAAACCAGGAAACCTGCATGGACATTGTCATCATTTATCAAATCACAGGTACTGCTCACTTGATACACTGACATGCAAATTAGTGATGTTAAATACAGTATTACGACAGATTTTAACAACTACAAAAGCCTCTAGGTTGAAAATCCATTCATTCAAAATTCTTAAAGGAACAGGAATTTAGGCCTCGCAGGAAACACTTTACATTGCTTAACCTGTATATTTAAACCCCAAAAGAGAAAGGTGCTTACTGGTTGAATAACATTGACAGCATCATTTCATTCGTTTCCTCAGGTAGATTATTCAAGAATAAAATGTGGTTGGGTGGATTGTCAGGAACCTAGAATGAGAGGGAAGAGGGTGTGTCTTACAGCATACAATATATGCTGCGATTGTAAAAATTCAGACACAGGTTATGACAGTTAAAAGGGGGAAATAAAAGGCTTTATGGATTAACTTCCTGAGGCTGTCTTGAACAGAAGAGACCAAATGAAAACTTGTATATCCACAACACCTGTCACATGGCCATGGGGCCCAAACATTTCAGGCTTCATTATGTAATCGGCTTTACTTTCTTGTGAAGCGTTTCCCATTTCATATACCAACCTGTTGGGGTGGTGGTGCTGCTAGTGTCAGGTTGGCAGATCCCTGTAAGAAAAGAAAATTTAATGACAATGAAATATTAGTTTTGTTGAGTGGGCCTGTACAACAGACCACCTATCTTAGGACAAAAAGAGTCTCACAAAAATGACTTGAAGTATGGCTGTAACTACCAAGCACAAAATCACTCTCTTAATTTTTACAGATTGCCTTAATCATTACTACTATTCAAATGGAAACATCATCCAAATCAAGTAAAATGAGTATTTTATTCAACAACTTTACCAGGCCTGGTTTCTTGGCTGCATTTGCTGCCTGTTCTTGCGCTTTCTTCTTCTTCTCCCTCTTCTTCTCCTTCTCACCAAATGTGCCACGCATTTTTGAGATGACTTCAGAATCTGTCTTTGCATACTGTATACGCTATGGAGAGACAAGGCCAACACTTAATGTGATCACATGACTACATACCACAATGCTTCCCAATTGCAAAGCAACATACCATGGGCTTGTTGTAAAATGGAAAGCCTTGCAGCTGCCTAAGGGCATTGGTGGCTGAGCTGAGCTCTTTAAAGACCACAAACGCCTGCCCTCTCATTTTCATGGTCTTCAATGCCACAATATCGACGATCTGCCCGAACTGGGAGAACAGTGCATATAACGACCGCTTGAGCTCTGTTGAAGGAGAACACGTTGCTTTAAACAACAGTAATGAGGATAATGATATCAGACCTGGTTAAAGCATGCAAGTCGATTTCCAAGGGCTCAGTGAATCTCAAGGATTCAAGCAATTTCAAGGAGTCATTCATTACAACTACAACATTTAGGCAGTCTTCCATCTGTATTGTTATATAAAATGAACAGTTAAAGCTAAAACATGTCCACTTTACATTTTAAACCATAACGACCAAGCACTTTTAAGGATCTCACACACGCTCATGAGAATGTAAAACATTTGAAAAGGAAATAGGTGTAATGAATACCTTCTTTTTTAATTTTATCATTCATATTATTTATGTAGATGGTGTGGTTTGGTCGTATGTCCATGATAACTGTCTGGGAAAGACTCCTGTAATGTAAAAAAAAAATGGTTAAATACATTCTAAAACACATTAAAGTTAAATTTACACTATGGTAAGATATTAAAAGAATAATTTAACTATACGTAAGTACAGGGCAGTAGCAAATTAGCATCCCTGTGTATGATAACGCCACAATTTTTAAGTGAAAGACCACTTCTATGCGATATAGCTACTGTGTTTGAAACTGATGTTTGTCTTAACAAAATAAACAATAAAACGTCAATTAGCGAACATCGTTAACTTAGCTGGAAAGTTTATTTATACGTTACTATAAATTAAAATCACAAATAAAGCATCGTTATTGTTACATAATCTCACAATCGTGTTACATTATATTAAACCCATTAGGTGGGAAAAACATACTGTAAACGCACCAACAAACTAAAAAATACTCACGCCGCTTTCTTTAAATCACGAGCCACCAGGAAGTTGGCAGTGCAAACACTTCCTGTGTGTAACAGCTATACTTACACTACCAACACAGCCGCTATTATAGTTAGTTCCACAGAGGTATACATTTACTTTGTTCCTAAAAACAATCCCACATACAACAGTATACTGTATAGTATATTGTAGTCAATGTAGTTATAATACTGTATTACGCAAATTTAGACAATGGCAAAACGTTTTGTTTTGTCAAAATCTCAGTAATGCTTCTTTTGCGTTGTTCTGAAATAAAAACCTTGTTGCGAACAGCCACACAAAAAACGTTGTAATTTTTTTTCTATTTTTTGCCAAACAGCACTTAACACAATGTAATGAAAGGGTTGCTTTGGTTTGTTTTATTCTGATCATGTTTTCGTGTAATTTGCAATAGAATATCTTTAAAATCCCCCGTTTTCTTTAAGTACATATAACCTTATGTATGCACAAGTAAATTTACAGCGTAAAGTTGTCGTTGTTGTTATTGCTCATTTTGACAACGCGTTGCTGGCCTCGTATTGTTTGTCCTTCCTTGGAACAGTAGCCGGCTTTCAGGTGACGACGTTAGCGAAGTTCCCGCTACCCCGCGCAACAAAGTAGTCAAGTTCAGACAGCGAGTCTCCAGCACAATGGGAAGTGAGAGTCAGTCTAGACCAGATGGGCTAGTCGGTTCACTTATAAATTAGAACGAAAGCCCCTTCTGGTGTCTGTTCGCCCGTAGAGAAACTGCAGCTGCAAACTGTAATTTAGCAAACATACATAACTAGGTGCCCTGGTAGCAGCCTGTCAAACAGGTGCAGCTAACGAGACAGAGGGGCACAACAAGAGGGATGTACGATGGCTTCGGTGCGGGTGGCTGTCCGAGTCAGGCCCATGAACAGGCGGTATGTTGTCATCTTATTTATTATTTCACTAACGCAGTGGGTGACGCCTGAAATTACCGGGGGTCTGTGAGACGGGCTGCTACGTTTTGTCGCTCGCTTTTTAAGGCGCAGCGTTTAAATCTGTCTAGCACCTACATTCAGCGCTCGTATTATTGCTGTGATACTTTTAATATGCAGACATTGGTTAGCTAGCGGGATAGCAAGTACAATTAAACCTGGCGTGGTAGCTACAAATGTACGTGTTATCAGCAGCAATTATGTGTAATGTTTCTGTAAAAATAAGTACATTCTTATTAGTCGTTTCTCGTGTGTTTATTTACAGTTTCTGCTCCGAAGTGGACGTTTTCTATTGTAAAATCGGTAGCGAATGATGAAGGTCTATTTTTGGCTTTTCATTTGAGTTTTTTTTTTTCGGACGATTTGTTTTATATCAAAGTAGACAACAGCAGGAGAAGTTATTTGTTTTGAACTGAAACAGATCTGAACAAGTCACGCCGTTGTTTTGATTCTAGTTCCATGTTTGGCCGTTTGAAGGTCGCTGTACTTTGTACTCTATCGTGTTGTTTTATCAAGCAGTTGTAAAACTTGCTTAGTTGATTACCTGGTGCCTGTCGAACAAATCAGATATCACAAAAAATAAAAAATGACAGCACGTCCCGGATGCGTACAACAGGAGCGCTTGTGTTTGCTGTGTCATACACTCGCACGCAGTACGAGTGCAGCATCATGACTCATTTACTAACCTTTCACGCACTGTAAAATCATTCAGACCACAATCCGAGGTACCCAGTACTGTCTGGGCGCAGTAGGACGTTTTGTTTGGGAACTTGACTGGATAGTTAAGGTTTTTAAGTGACACGTGTGCAGTAAATCGCTAGACACTTTATCGACACTCGTCACCATTCCATGGATCTAATAGAGTGATTCCCAACCACTGTGCCGTGAGATGATATCAGAGGTACCGTGGGAAATTATCCAATTATCAAATGATCATTATTTTATTATATATACTTTTTGTGACGTTTTTCTAATGTAAAATATGTGCCGTGGCTCAAGAAAGGTTGGGAAGCACTGAACTAACAAAACATATATCTTTTCACATTGGTATGAAAATATTTAGAACCGACCATGTTGTCTACAGGTCTCCCTATGGTCCCTATGACTGACCTAGGCTGACCCGTTTGTAATCTGACAACTTATGACTCTCAATCATGTGATTATGGTGGTTTGAAAAAAACATATCGACGACTAGTAAACATCACCGTGTTCTTCCCTTTGGAACAGCTGTCCTGCATTTAACATTTTGCCATGTTCTCTGCTGAATACGTTTTTTATCTCCTGTCCTTGTAACATTGTGGATGGTTTCAGGTTCCAGTCATGGTAAAAAAAAATTAATTCCCCCATAAACGGGCTGGGAACATTGTGATTCAGAATTGTGAGGTGACATGCATTAAGTCAGGTTGCAGTTAAGAAAGGTTGGATACAGCAATAGCCTGTAAATAGCGTGTATGCCAACAAACCCCGGTAAGATGCAGAGCAGTGGTTATCTAGCTAACGTGTTTAGTTTTTACTGTTTACAGTTTGTCACAGATTCCATTTTCATGGAATGATACATTTTTTGATTTAAAAAAACTTTGTCCTTGGTTTCTGGACTGTAGTCCCTTCTCCTAAAGCAGCAGACCATAAACGTATAATTTTTTTCAAATTGTTTATCTTTCAACCATTTGTTTGCACTAAATTAATGGTTATAATTTCAAGGGGTTAAAGTATTTCAGTATTTTATTTCATTTTATTTGTCCCTTGTAGTGTTTACGTACTTTCAGTTACTGCAGACATAAGATGCAGCTTATTGCATATCAACAAAACTAGTTTTTGTACACGTGGAGGTATTGATAGTTTAATAGCTTTTACACCGTAATTAAAAGGGATATTGCAATATAGCATAATGGCAAACTGTTTTGTGAATATGACTAGGCTCGTAAGCTCATTATTCCATCTACACAATAGAGGGGGTTAGATTCACACACTTGGCGTAGGTTTTTTCAATGGCCAAATGTGTGGTGGCCACCAGTAATAAGTAATTATGATACACAAAACCGCTTGAACTATGACTTAATATAATTGCGTGCTGCAATTCAGAGAACCAGATGAGATATTGTCTACAATTTTGTTACCTCCCTGGATATGTGTACTCTTCATCTGTGAGAGCCCAAACTGTACTGTAGAGCCTCTTTAGACATTTATCTGGTTGGCCTAAGTTCTGGCTTTTAAAATTTATCATGTGTCTTAGTTCATTATTGATGCAGTTTAGACTCCAACTGTAAATGGATTACCTTCACTTCAAGAGCATAGTTTTGGGGTGCAAGAGCGATACAGCGTAGTTAATGGTAAATGACATCTCAATGAAATGTAATATTTGCTTATTTTTCTCTCTCACTTTGCAGAGAAAAGGATTTATCTGCCAAAGTCATCATTCATATGGAAGGGAACAAGACGACCATAACAAACCTGAAAGTGAGTTTCAGATGCTGAGAGCACATCAGCAGCTGATTTGGGAGCCTGCCCCCTCCCAAGTCCCCCTGCTTCTCTGCCTCACCTGGTGTTCTGTCTGACAGATTCCTGATGGCATCACTGGGGACTCTGCAAGGGAGAGAGTCAAGACCTTTACGTATGACTTCTCCTACGACTCTGGCGATGGCAAGAGCTCCAACTTTGTGTCTCAGGAGAAGGTAACGGATTCACAGTTTGTACTCCTTGTTTATCTTGCTTGCAGTTTGTGTCAGATTTCTGAGTTAGTGAATGAAACTACTTGCTGTCTTCTGTGGTTGAACCATTGATAGAGAGCACATCACTTTTGTGCATATTTTTCTAAACCATTTTTTCCCCAAAATTGAATCTTTTGCAAGAGTTTGGCTGCAGTATGTTTGTGTATATGTGCATGTCCCAAACACATTTGGACACTCTATGTTATCTCTTTGTTTCTGTAGGTTTTTTCTAGGCATCTACATTCACTTACACAATGAAGGCATGTTTTTAACTGCATTACATTTAAGTGGCCTCTGTGTGAATAAATGCACGGACGTGTATTATACTTGTACATCAAGGGCAGGCACTGGATCGCAACTGTCCTGTCTATATAAATTGCAAAGGATGAGCATTAATTTCATGTAAAAGCACACAGTAAAGTAACTCAGCATGTTAGAGGAATGCTAATTACTGTATTAATGACACCAGTTGAATTGTTTTAAAAATTTATTGTAGTAGATATTTGCTACTGCTTTCTACAAACAGTATGTAAGTTGTGCTTTTTTTGTAAGAGATTGTCTACATTCAGCATTTAGAGAATGTGCCAGAGTATATGAGATTAAGGATCTCTGTCAGAGACTCAGATTATCCTTCTAAACTCCATCCACGTCCCACTTTGCACTGAGCACTTTGAGCTAGGCTTACTCATGCTGCACGGTCAGATGAAAGGTGTTATGCGTTGTTTTGATCTTATTCAGACATAATCTTTATAAACAAAATGTCATCAGCTAAATAATCCTACTCACAAATTACCTTAGTTAAATTTCATGGTGGATCAGATGGATCGCTTTTGGGAACTTTATATATTTACATAAAGAAATGAAATATTAGTGTGTGTGTGTGTGTGTGTGTGAGAGAGAGAGAGAGATATGCTGTGCATAATATGAAATGTTATTGAAACAAAATTTGTTGTCGTTCTAAACGCCACCTACTGGCCAGTAAATAACAGCACATGGTGTATTGTTTTTCCATTTTACTGTTAAATCTTAATTTTGTCTTTTTGAAGTGTTATGGCAAAACCACTTTATACAGCTCTTCATAACAACATATGGTAAAAATATACTAAAATGCAGTACTAAGTGCTTATTTTTATTTTAATTAAGTACCATGCTTATTTTGTATTATGCAGTTTAAATGGTGTGTTCACAAATGTCAATGGTGTTAATGTAAGATAGATGCCAGTGAAGGTGTATTAATGCAGTTATGAAATTAAGCAGTTTGAAAGATTTATGTGTTTTTTTCCACACTTTTACATACCAGGTGTTTGATGTTGGATGAAAAAAAATAAAAAAATCCAATGCAACCTTATAAAATAGGAATCAATTTACATTAGAAACGGCAAAACTTTATAAGAATTTTCCTTTTAGAATATTGATGACTTTTAAATAGGCTATGTAGTTTCTAAGAGGACCAAAACAAGCTACACTAGGAAATGTTTTCTCCACTTACAGCAACACGTTAATAAGAGAGCAGAAGGTTTCTTTCACAACAGAGAGATTATTTCACTAATCACGGATGTAGACAGTTGCCAGGCTTTCCTCAGTGGTTTTGTAATGTAGAATAAATCGCATGCTCACAGTGGTACTGTGTGCATTTCATACACTGGAGAATTACAAAAATGTCAGACTCTCAAATCTTGTAAACCTTAACCAGGTACATATGCATTTCTATATTGTATATTATTTTGGGATTTTTTTTTTTCTTTTAATAGCATGTTTGAAATATGACTTTCAACATGTTATTTTTGATAATTGTCAAGTGAGTTTTGCTTTGGCAAGACACCAGTTTAAAAGCGTGGCACGGTGTTGCTGTTTTTAGGTGTAATGCACCTGCTTTTTTGTGAGTGGAAACTCTGATATGAACTGAAATAGCATTCTCTCATAAATCTCTAGCTCATGTGCTCTGCAGACTTAGTGTGTAAGTGAAATTAGGCCTCTTTAATGTCAAGAATGAGTGACCTTTTAGGTGTTTCTGGCTCTGTTCACCTTCATCACCTGGAATGAACCAAAAACAAAAGTATCATTCATTGGTGAAAAATGGCCTTTGCTCAGACAAATCAACAGTTTATGTAAAAAAAAAAAAAAAAGCTGTCATTGTGCTACTTGTTCTCTGTGCTTCAGTACTGCATATATTCGTAATCAGGTTTGTTTTCAAATAACAATGTAGAGTATATGAGTATATTCTCTAGGCCACAGCCAGTGTGTACTGCTAAGTGTGTGAGATGTTCCACAGTCATCTCATACCCATTTAGCTTTTCTCAAGACATATGCACTTCTAACTTTTATGTGAAAACACTCCTGCTGTGACTATTGGTATGATTTTGGACCAGTATTGTGGAATGTTAAGATTTAATTCAGTGTTGCAGCTTTTTTTAAATTTTTTTATTTATTTATTTTTTTTATATAAAAAAGGCTTCACGTGTGTTATATTTCACAAAATATAACACATTTCAATATAATCATATTAACAAACATAAGTGGCACACACCCTTTTCAGATGTAAAATGATGCTGTACTGTTTAACTATTGGGTAGTAGTTAATGGAAAGTAAACCAGATGACTTAATAATGTAAATAACAAGTGTTCGCTCCAGGCTGTTCCCAGGTGTGTGTGTGTGTGCGCACGCACATTTGTTTTAACTATACTGAAAACTGTTTTTTCTGTGGTCAGTGAGTGTGAAGTGGGAACTAATACAGATCTCACATGATCTGCCCTGGGGAAAATATAAAGTGTCCCCCCAAACCCCCTTAATATTAACAGTTGTGTTTTTTTTAACAAGTGCAGTAACGTTACTCACCTACACCCCTGGTGGTTACTCCAAGTACATGACTTACTACATGCAATCTTACACACTTTAAGTCAGTACTGAGGATGTGACCTTGGTTCATTTGTATTCACTTTAGAGTGTAATCTGAAACGGAGATTTTATTTAAAATTTTTCAATTGTGTAAAACGTTAGCTTTAATTACAATTTTTTTTTTCTTTCAATTTCTATTAAGGGAGATGTTGATTAAAGGGTTATTTTTTTAATAGCAGTGCAGTCTTTAATGAAAGTGCATGCTTCAGACTGATAAGGCTGTCTTGAAATATCAGATTAATAGTGAATGTTGAATGTCTCTGAGCTGATTAATGATTTCCTGCTGCTTAACTTTATGAAGGTGAAGATGGGGGATTTTAATAACTGTGTTCTGCAATTTGAAGGTTTTTTTTTTTTTTTTTTTTTTTTTTTTTTTTTTTTTTAAATAAAACAGAAAAAAAAAAAAATTGTTTTTTAAAATATTTGAGTTTTGGCAACAAATAAAGGATGATGTTTTAAAGTTTTTTACCAATTTAA
>JABJVR010000052.1:3089450-3114032 GCA_025773905.1 Chitala chitala | reverse complement strand
TTAAACTTATTTATTTTTGTGTGTGTGTGTTTGTGTGTGTGTGCTAGATCTACACAGCGGTATAAATTGAATAAAAATATATGTCTGGTAAATTTTTGTTTTTTTTTGTTTTTTTTTTTTTTTTTTTTTCCCCTTTTTTTCCAAGGCTTGTGCCAAGGACACTTTTGAAGTACAATTCCAGCCGTGAGACATCATGTAGAGCGCAAGTCCAAAACACGCCGGTCCTTTTTCAGCTCATTCCGGTTCTTTTTAGATTCCTCGTTTTCGCCTTTTGTTTTATTTCCCTTTAATGAAAGTGGGCTCTGAGCTGGCGCAGGCCGTTTTTATCGGGGCCCTCTGATGTAGTTTGTCCAGGCCAAACCTCAGAGGGGAGCCGCTCTCGCAGTCTGGCCCACCAGCGACTGTTCCCTGCCCAGAAAAATCCCTCTTCCTTTTGCAGAGATATTGTGAGATTCATATCGGAAAGTGAGCCTGAAGTATGCATAGAGCTCACAATGTAGTGATGACAATGGCATTGCAAGTGTGTGTACAAGTCACAAACATGTAGGTTAGTGCTCATATTAATCCTGTCCTTTGGGAGTAGGAGAAGTTTGTTTTTTTTTTTTTATGTTTCTTCTTTCTAAAGGAGAACAACAACATGAACATAGGCTAAATCGTGATAAAATATTTGGTGTGCTGAAAGTGGTCTGCAAATGCAGAAATTCAGCCAGCATCAAAAAATGAAGTTGAGTTGGAGTGTATGTTTGGGGAAACAGCTGCGCTGTGTTGTAGGACAGAACGGTTCTCGTGGGGGCACGAGCTGTAATAGTGGTGATTACTCTGGACAGAACCGAGCACAACTGGGCTGCTTCGTCCAGCCACCAGATGCTGGCTGAGTCTTGTGGGAGCTTTGTGTGCAGGTGGGAACGGGTGATGAAATGAAACGCTGCGTTTTTAAACTTGTCTTTTGAACCAGCTCCTCTTGCCCACGCAAATGAGTATACTCCGCCTTCAGAAGTCACCCAGGTCAGTTATGAATGTGTAGTTTGGTTATTATTCAGTGTTTAAAAAAAAAAAAAAAAAAAACTATTTACAGATGCATTTGTGTGCGCGCATGTGTGATGGGGAGTGATTTATGTAAAACAAAAGTTATTTTTCAAGTAACTTTTGAAATGCAGAAAACGCAGTTAATACAGAGTGAAAAAGCGTGAAGATGAAGACAAAACCCTGTAATAACTGTTTTTTGTTTGTTTGTTTTTTTTTTTTTTTTTTCTTCCCCCCAACCCTGAGCCCAGCATTGTGTTTTTCAGTTTACTTACAATGTAATTCTCCCGCTAGCTCGATAGAGCCTCTTAATCCTCTTCAAAGTGCCTCAAACATCTTCAGTAAAGCCTTTTTTGCTTCTTGCTCAGTGTGGGTGTACCTTTTGTGTGCCTTTGTCTAACCCCCAGAATGAAGAAACTCTGATGAAAGGCACGACAGGATTTAATTTTCGTCTCCATTTACTTATTAAAAACAAGCACTAATTAGGGCGTCTTGGCTTAAAGCAGCTTTTGTTTGTTTCTGATTTTTTTTTTTCTTTTTTTTTTTTTTTTTTCTTCTCTCCTCAACCAGCGAGTAATTGAAGGTAAGTAGATGAAAGGCTTTACTAAGTAAACACTGCATTTCAAGAAAATAATGAATGTTGGGATGGGTAGAAGAAATGAAGGCAACTCTGTAGCAAAACTAAAAAATGATGCTTTGAACCAGTTTAGAGACGGGGACCCTCGGGTGAGCTGGTCTTGATAGTTCAGTTGGTGACTTGACAAATCTAGTGGTCGGGATGGATGTGAAAGCTCACGATGTCATGAAGTGATGTATGAATGCACAGCAAATCCGCAGCGTGCTGGGGATCGAGCAGCAGTCAGAGCACTTTTACTTGCACCTCAATAGGCGGCCACATGCCTCTCAGTGAGTGTCATCGGGATGGGACTTTGGAGAACGGGTGCACAGAGCCCTGCTAATCAGATGTGGAGACACGTAGTTCCCCAGTGCAGCCTAGAGAAAACGTCTGATTTGGGCACACGTTTGTGACGATGCTTCTAAGTGTTACCAGGTAGAACTGGTATTTGATGAAATGGTTCACTGCAACCTCTGTGAGTTTGATTTGTGCAAGACATTGTAGAAGAACTGAAAGACTACTGTGACACCATTCTGCTTATTTACAGAGCTGTTGCCATTGGGGGAACTCAAAGGCCTTGGGGTCAAGGGAGTGCCCAAAAGAACCCTATAATCTTTAAGTACTCTGAAGGGGGGGGCCTTTGAAGATCATCCTTATCTCAATCATGAGCAAGACACATGGCAGGCTTGCTTATATGTAAACATAAGATGCAGAACACCTAGCTGCACATTGCCTATGGAAGTGTGTGTTCTGAAACTTGAACTGGCCTTTTGAATGGTCCTGATTACTTGGGTTTGTTCTCATGCGATCATGGCACACATCACACATGCAGGCCTGTGCTCTGTAGGATCTGCAAGACGGAAGGAGCCCAAAGGGTGTTTATGCTAACCGTAGTGATAGAAACAGATATTACTCGTGTCAGAGGTTTTCCCTCGGTGAATGTAACAGCAGTTCCTTCTGTAATACCAGGCGTTCAAGTTAATTAGTGCAACTTACTGCTGCTAAGCACTTTTATATTGTGTAACAGATTTGTGTGCTTGCTTGCTTGCTTGCTTGTACTGTACAAACTGCTGATTTTTTTTAATTCTTTCTAGCTATAATTAAACGGGATTCCAGTTTATTTTAATCTTGTTTTAAAACCCAGAGAGTTTGTGAGCTCTTTGTTGTGGTTGGTGCTAAGGCAGATTGCCGGTTGGTTATTTCACAGCCACACAGGACAAGAAGGACGGGACTTGTCACCTCCGCCAGAGTGCACTCGCTGCCGGTGACAACGCTCATTGATAAAACGAGACAAGGTCGTTTTCCAAACAGAGCTGCATTTAATTTAACCAAGGGAAGGGGGAGGAGGGGCTGCCTATGAGACAAGGCAGTGGCATGAGGAGCTGTCTGAAAGCTGATGCTCATGAAGAAAGTTTTTCTTGGCTGCCCACCCCCCACCCCACCCCCACTTCATTTTAACAGCACTTCTTTCCCACTCCCTCTGGCTCTAATATGACAGCATTAATCTAACTGCTGAAGCTAAGTGTTACTTCGGGCGACGCGGCGTTATAAATTGCACAGGAAAATGCATAATTAGTTTGCAACAGATTTCTTCTAAGGCGCCGCTCTGTAGAGTCTCGTTTGTTCTGACGACTTTTCTTAGTGCTCACACATAATGAAGGAAGCATTTCCTGAAAGTAGCAGGGTCATTGTGCCTCTGGGCCTAAAGTGAGGCTGACTGGCCTCGATTTCGCCACCTTACCAAATATGCTTCTGTTTTACTCACTGTCTCACACTGTTGCACGAACAAAGTCCCTAGGAATCATGGGAATGTGATTCTGGATTGGGGATGACCACCCGCTCAGATAGTAGTAAGATCACACATGTCCTGTCTCTGTGCAATCAGACTCTTTACACAAGGACAGAACGGTAACAGGATAGTCAGGGTTTCTTTTAAAAGGAATTCTTTGGGAGAGTTTGAGATGGTAAGACAGTTAACTTTGTCTTTTAGATGTTCTTTGTTGATGTAAGTGATCTTCGCTTGTTGGTACACACAGATGACATTCACTTGTTTGGGGCAATAAAGCCGGTTAAAGCCTGCTCTTCACTCTTTAGCGGTTCTGCTCTTGAGGATAAAGTGGAAGATGTTACAGTCCTTTTAAAAGCTAGTGCAGGTGGTGTAAACATCTGAAGGTACAGTGTGACGACACAGGCAGCGCTGGTGGCTGACACGCGTCTTCGCCAGCTTGGGTTCTAACCCGATCTCTGTCAGGGGCGCCGTTTCATCAACGTGCTGATGGCGTACCCCCCAGGAAGGCCGCCTACCATTCTAAGTGTACTATAACCAGACCTCTCAGTGCGTTTTCTGGGACACTGAGCAGTCCAGCCTCTTGGCCCATGACGCTAAGACGGTTCCATTTGCCATATCTGCTGCAGAGGAGTTGCTGTTGCCAAACGTTGTCAGAAGCGTGGCAGTGATAAACGGCGAGGGAGTCTGCCTAGTTTTTATCTTGCATCGATGCTCCCTCGCCTGACAGAGATTGAGTGGCTCCTTGCCAGCATGTCAGGGCTCTTATCATGTTGCAGCTAAATGTATTTGACAGTTGTATCATGTCAGAGCGTATGTACTTAGCACTGAGCCGCTTCATTCTCTTAGTAATGGATGAGGCCTTCTTCCTCACTTGGCCATCAGCTGAAAGTAGAACAGTGAGTCATCACTGTGCCATCCTTGCCCCCTTTGCAGGATGGGTATTTTGCCTACCTTTTCACAGTAAAGTGCCAATGTACATCAAGTCCACTTTCTCAAGTCTTGTTAAGTAACAGGTAGGCCAGACAGGCTGTTTTTGAATGTGCTTTATTCACTGCCACAGTTTCATATTGTGATTGTGATCATGACTTTGGTTATTTTGCATCCTCCTTTCAGATAATTTAGCTCTTCCCACACTGTCAGTTGTAGCAGGTGCAGAAAATGCAGCGGTCTGGTATTCTGATGCTGACAAAGTACAACCGACGTGCAACGTTTGACGTGCTTGGCTATGTGGGCAGTGTGGCGTGAGAGACGAAGGGTTTAAAGCGTACTCGTCGTCTTTCGGTATTCTGGCCCCTTTAACTAAAACAGCAAAGTTAGAAACTCACAGCAGAGTTAGGGCACTGTGCAGAGTCAGTGAAGCCTACCTGTGGGACTTTGCCTAAGTGTTTAATGGCCCATCTGAGCCATGCACTAATCTTCATGAGGGAAAAGTTGTTCCAGTCTCAATGGCCTGCATTTGTTTCATCCCCTCTTCTATTCTGGCGACACTTATGCTAATCCAAGGTGATAGGCTTCTTCCCTCTGTTTATTTTACTGTTCTTTAACCCCCAGGGACTTCTCCTCCAATTACTCAAGCTGTTTTTTTTTTTTTTTTTTTTTTTCCTTTTCTTAGCTCCAGGGCATTTTGAGTGTTACTTTATCCCCCCTCCCCCTGGATATGCAGGTCCTTGCTTAAGGCCATGCAGTTAGTACAGAACCTTGGTTATCGTTGTCAGCATGCCTTTCCACTCTATCTGCTTGTCCCACTTTTTCCATAATGTATGTATGATACTTGTTGGTGAACACCTTAATGGATACTGGTAAAACACAGCTTTTTTGACATTTGAAAACAACAGCTGAATCTGATGTAAGCTTTGATGGGGTCAAAATCGGCAGGCTTGTTGTGCGGAGATTTCAGCTGTGATGTTCCACCTTTGTGTTCCCTTGCAGACGCCTGTCGGGTGGGGGGTGGGTGACAGACCATGACAGAACCCTCCCAGGCAAGGCTGTCTGAGCTGAATGCGTCTCTGGAGCAGAGCAGCAACATTGCATTTTCATTTTTTTTTTTTTCCTTCTGTAGCTCGGATCCTTGGAGTTCCCGCCAAAGAAGCTGTTTGGGAACCGAGACGAGAGGGTTGTTGCCGAGCGCCGGGGCCACCTAGAGGTATGTTCCACCACCGGTCCCATTCTCTGTGTCCTCCTGTTGCTCAGACGGTGCGTTCTCAGAAGATGGCTGCAGACCCCCAGTAATGAAGGATGGCACGGCAGCAGCTGCATGGGACTCCTGTGGTGAATACCTGCTTCACTGTGAGCTATGAAGCCCCAAAGCGTGAGCTCCCCTGTCGCCTTCAAGGGGCCGCCTATGACAGATTCACTCACCTGCACCCCATTGCATCTCAGAGCGGTGCCTGAGCTGTGCGCTCACTCTGTAGGCCGCAGAAAGGTTTATTTAACCATGGTATTTTAATAGCCTTCATCCATTTTCTCTACGGGTTGCATTTGCGGTTTTCACCTACCCAACACATCTTTATTTCTTTGTTTGTTTATTTGCTTGTTTCCACACAGGAGGTGGCAGCATGGCTGTTTGTTGTGTGTGGTTCTTAATTGTTCTCTGAATGTCTCAAGCTGGGGTCTTTAAAGCTGGCTATGTGGGAGTAGCATGCATGCTGTGCACCCCCTTTTCTTGTTGGCGTGGTGTGCAGGGACACGCAGGAAGCCGGCCCGACAGATGCGCTAAAATTCCCTACGGGTGTGCGGCCGGCCTTCAAGGGCCGCACCTGATTAAGTGTGTGTAAAGTAGGCTGTGTTTCTGGTGCTCCGGGCATGGGTTCGTTGTTGTACCGCATTAGTTTGGGGATTTAACATATGTACTGCCGGTAATGCGTGGGGTTTTGTTCCCCAGGTGCTGCGCTGCACCTGTCCCGCTCCTCCCCCCACCACACACGTGATGTGTAGGTGTTCTGTGACTGCCACAGGAGGAGTCTGCAGCCTTCATGCCGATCGGTGCAGGAGAGAAATCGATGTGTTGCTTGTTTTCTTTGTGTTCTGTTTCTTCAGTTGCTGCTTGTAGAGGGCAAGTCAAAAGACTCCCTTCAGCTCCCTTTGAGTACCCCAGCTTGGGAGGGATTTTCAGTCTGCTCTCTCTTCCCTTCCTTTCAACAAAAAGGTATTATGGGATGTGCTTGCCCTGGTTCGATCCACATGGCCTGTCAAGGGGCTCCAGTGAACCAGGCTCACTGCTGATGTAGTGTGGAGCCTCTTTCTCCCTGTGCTGCCAACCTCACCCTCTCCCCTCAACAGCCACATGTGGCATATGGACCTGGCTGTCCGTGGTAGCCCTGCACGCCCAATTAAAGCACCAGCCAGCTGGGCTCACTCAGCTCTGCCATCTAGGCTATTGTTATGGGCTTTTAAATTGTGGCGACCAGTTCCACAGATGCAGGAGTGCTGCACCACATTGCCTCCGCCTGCTTTCTCTCGCCCGTTTTTCCTCGGCAGGGGCCGCTTCGCTTCACTTTGTGCTCTTTCTGCTTTCATATAACTCACCGCGGCTGACTGTGCTTGAGCTAAGAGGCTCAAGGCAGTAAGCGACGTTGCTGTTGGTCGCGTGTCTCGTGGCACGGCTGGGCTACGTGCGAGGCTGCTGTCAGCAGAGGGAGCATCTAGAAATTGGTGTTTCTTGGTATGGCTTTGCATGTGTTTTTGTATTGTCTTTCAATGTTTATTTGGTATGCGTGTGTTTTGCTGTGACATGTCTTGGGTCTTCAGTTTGCGTGTGAACATCAGGTGTGTGGCAAGGTTTACACAGTTGCACAGTTGATAGCAGGGACACTGTAAAACCGTTTTGTCACTCAACTTTTTATGACGTGGTTTAAATAACTTTAAGGGTGCGTCCTCAGGAGTCACGTGAATGGGGCCTCATCTGTATCGCGGGTAATATGACCTTAATACCTGGGAATATGTACATTTCCCCAGAGTGCTGAAGAAGGTTCGGAGCGTGGCCGCTGCCGCTGGCTGCGCTTGCCGTTAAGTTGGCCAGGAAGCAGATGGTCGTGGCAGCATTGAAAAGCAGGTTTCATAAGTACGGCTTGCACCTAGCTATTAGCGTCGAGATCAGTTGCAGGGGAGAGTTTCGCGCTGCAGTGAAGTGCACTTGTGTGCCTCTTTAAAGATAAGTATGGACACAGCAGCAGTTGTTCGTGCTTGGCCTGGTCCTCTGTCTTTGAGTGTTCATCCACAAGCCTGTGAGCATGTCCTACTTACAAATACACAAATGCATGGCCAATTACTGTGCTGAACTTCTTTTTATATTTTTTCCTTTTATCTAGCTTATTGCCTTTATGTGTGTGCTCGTTCGCGCTCACGCATGTGCGTGCGTGCGTGTATATGTAATCACATGTAAAAATCTTGAATTAGGGAAAAGAAAAATTAGGCGACTGGTCCCACGATGTTAATTAAAATGTCGGACTTCCTTTGGCTTGGGGAAACGTATATTTCAGAATGAAGGATCATCTCTCTAATTAATTTATACTCTCAGTTTGAAATATTATTTTTCCCATCAGAAAATGTGGGAGGATTTAAAAAAAAAAAAAGGCAGTGAGCAAGGTTGCATGTGAGGATCAGAAAGCATGCTGGTAGCACAGACTGTGAAGGCTGTCCGGTTTTCCCTGGACAAGGATTGTAAATCTCTCAGTTTTGCCCGTTTGATATGGAGGGCTGGGACTTCAGTGAACAGCTTTGTCTGCCTGAGTATGTGCAGCGGTCCAGCTACCATGCCAGCATCCCAATTCTGTACCACCATTGTCTATGCGCGGTCTCACCATGTGAGACTTTCATCTTTCACTCTGGCTGTTTAAAGGCGACCTCTTCATTACCTGTCATGAGAGGCTAGAACAAGATCCATTTGATTTAATTGTAATAATCTTTGTCAGTTGCCTCGGATCGTCAGTGACTCTCCAGACTCACTCATGCTAAATTAACCATCGAAAATGAATTGATTACAGCTCTGGTGGTTCTGCACCTGGAAGGAGAAACAGTAGCCAGCGCATCTTTGCCTTGTTCGTTGTTGATGGTTGACGATGTTCAGCAGTTAATCAGCTTGCCATCTCTTGTTAGTGGCTCTTGAGTTCTTTCAGAAGCCTTCAGACCTCGCCCGTGCCCTGTGTACACCCGGGTCAAGACGTTTTGCCTTGGTTTAACTCTGTGTGGAAGTGTTAGATGTTTGTGAGAGTATTTCACCCAAAGTGTCTGTTTGCCAAGGAACCATTAGATTTACAGTCTCAGGTGACCGGGGGTGATATCTACCTGTCTCTCAGCCTGACAAGGTTTGACTGTCAGGTCATCCACTTAGTTTACCCCACGTACCAGTGAAGGTACCAGAGCCTAACGGCTCTGCAGTGTCCTCTTTCTTTTCTTTTCCTTCTCCTCCTCTTCCTCCGCCTCCTGCCTCCTCTCACCTCGTGTAGAGAGCACTCTTCCTCTAATTGCGAGCTGCAGTCAGGGATGATACAGGAACAAGGCTCCCCGTACAGTGCTGCAGGAGTGCTCTTACTTCGATGACAATTCCGTTATGGAAATTCACTGCACGTTCGTATAACCAGCGGGAGCAGAGGATGTGAAATAATGAGGCTTGCTGGGACGGAGCCCCACCCTCTTTCTCTATTTATGCATTAATAAGTGCCTTTATACTTAAAGGTGTGACTCCCAACAAGCCTCTGCGAGGTTTGAATGCATCGGGCTTTGCACGCCGGCATCACACACGGTACGACACACCGCAGGTGAGCACTGTGTGTGTGTGTGCCTGGGAGGAATTAGCACAACTTTGCTGCTGATACAAGATCTAAGACTGCTTTACAATAAATATCAGCCAGTGTGTCGACATCTCATAAGTACAGAAGAAGATTAGAGAAAATGAGCATGTTTTGACAGGAGGAGGATGTAGACCACACACCGAAAGGTCTGTTCTGTTGTTCTGGTGAGGACAGTGGATGTTGTTTTCTTGTTCAAGGACAAAGTTGTATCTGTGCTCAGCCTTGTACTTTTAGTGTACTTGGTTGAAGTGTAGTAGACTATATAATTGAATATCAAATTGGCTGCTTATTGGTTAAAATAAATGTCTGGTAAGCAAAAAAAATGATGGTGACCTGAAGTCTTTTACTTGCTAAACATACTAAATTTTTGGTCATTGTTGATAGTAACTTTTAGAAGATTACTTGAATTTCAGGTCAGTGTTTATTACAATTATTACATCTCTTTGCATCCTTTTGCCCTTTTTTCAGTATTTGCATAATTTATAATATATTTCCAGTCACTGCTGCCCCCCCCAAAGACACTCACCACCAGATTAGTTTTAGGAATTATGCAGCTTACTTTCTGAATACACAAAAATACCCCCCTCCCCATATAGTCACTCATTTGAATTGGCACTTTGAGGTTCAAATAAGTAGGATTTATGGATTTTCTTTTTAAACTGCACGCCTCAGTGACCTTCATGCTAAACGCCATTCTCTCTCAGGCTCTGTAAACATCCTGGCATTAGAATGTGAAGTCATGAATTGTAAATGAATTGGATCCCGTAGCGTTTTTTCAGGGGGCTGAGATCTACCTTTGGTCAGCTCCTGAATGGACCAGAAACTTTCTACAATTTACAGCAAGGTGGCTTTTTATTTTTTATTTTTTTTCCTCATCGCTTTTGTTGACTTTAACGTGAGGAGTTTTCCTGTACGGCATAAAAATAATGCGTAAATTACGGAACAGGCTCACCTTATTGGCAATCAGCAAATAGTAAGACACAGTCACACGGGGATAAAGGCCTCAAAGATTGAGAGGAAATACTACGGTTCTGTCGCTTTAAAGCATCTTGTTATGAATCAGTTAGTCAAATAAACTAGGAATGCCAAGTGATCGTTCCATTGAATGATAATCTGTCAATTATCAAAGCACCTCTGTAGCAGGCTGACAGGAACAGTGCCTTATGCGTTCCTAGGAATAATTTCAGTATGGTAATTTGAGGTGTAAATCAGAGCCCGTTCAGATGGGAGACATTCATTTGCCTTTCCCGTGTGTCTGCGAGTTTGGCTTAATGAGTGGTGGGGCGATGTGTCCCCGGCCCTCAAATCAAACGTGTCTGTGGACATGCAGACTCAGAGCTCTGTGCCAGTGTGCTTCTCTCAGGTAAAGCAGAGGTGCCCGGGAAGTTCAACACAAGTGCAGTGCTCCCCAAACAAATTCCATGCAGCCAGAGATCCTCTAAAAACTGGTCTGCTGTCTGCAGCTCAGTTTACAACAAACTTTTGGGTCAGGGACAAAATGTGTTCGTGAAATTGAAAAGCTAAGCATTGAACTTCAGGGCTGCTTTGAATCGATGACCTCTTTAAAAATTTACAGTACAGAGCTGCAGAGCATCAGTTCACACCTGCTGTCATCTTTGAGTTTAAGTCGATTGTACTTTCAACATTTAACTAAAAAGCAGATGATTTGCTCTGCTCAGCCTCAGTTTCATGCCCCTGTTGTGCCAGTTTTCGGTATTTGATAGGGTGTCAGTGCACCGGAGGAGGGCAAATAGACAAGCAGGACCCTCTTTCATTGGCCTTAAGCAGTTTAACATGGTGCAAAATGTGTATGTTTCTGGGTAAGATGTGTGCATTATTCTCTCACTTGCACTTGTGTTACATTGGTTCTTTGGGGAATGCGCTACTAGTTCCCTAGTGATAGGATTAATAATATAAGGGATGCTGACTGTATACATGTTTTCTTCTTCTTTTTGGCAGAGGTACCTGAAGAGCTTCTTTCAGGTGATGCTGGACTCGAGGAATTCCCCGCTGCACGCAGAGCGTTCGGGAAATCGGCTGTCCAAGCACGTGATCTGCGAGTTCTCCCCATTCTTCAGGAAGGGCGTGTTCGACTTCAGCAGCCACAGCACTGGCTGAACCGGCCCAAAGAACCCAGACACGCCAGAGACGCGTGGGTGCGCACAGCGCATGTTGCCACTCCACCCCCTTGGGCCCCCAGTGGCGCAGTAACAGTTGCCATTGCGAACTAGCTGCAAGTTGACGCAAAAGTTAGGTTCGTACGCACAAAGCCGGCAGGTTCGACACTGTTCTGAAAGTGCTGTGTGAGCCTAAGATTTTTTTCGATGCCCTTTCGTGTACCCTGCAGACAGCTGGCATGCGCTCAAGAATGGTATGCAGAAACAACCCCATATGAATAAAGCATTGTTGTGTTCATTTTTGTTGATCCATCGTGTCCAGTATGGTACGTTGGGCTGTTGTTTACCTCCGTTGTGCATCCGCAGTGCCCCCAATAGAGGGCAACCTTGAGCCACACCATCATCTGCTGTGTTTTCCCCCCTACCTGTGTACCTCAGCACCACTGTAGATCCCCCCCACCGAGTTTATTTAGACATGCAGTGTAGCAGGAAACAAACGTCAAGGCCTGGCTCACCTTCTTCGGTACTACCCTTTTACTTTTGGTTCATAAAAGATGCAGCTGAGGGCTTTTACTTTTCAGTTTTATTTTTTTAAGGCAATAGTGGCAAAGTAAATGAATTATGAAATGAGCTTTGAGCTGGCAAATAAATTTGAGAGTGTCAGACATCAGTCAGAGTCTGCGGAGGAAACGACGGTTTGAACTCGCCACCCAAGTTAATCAAACGTTTTTGAATTTTGCCAGATCCCTTCATGTTGTATGTTTTGTCTCTTTTTTGCCCCTTCATCTAATGAATTGTGGATTAGAACCACATTCAGGGTTGTGTCCATCCATAACACTCTGTTCTCCGTGGCACCGACCACTGCCATTTAGATTTAATAATACATTTTCAATCTCACTGTCTTGTGTCGGTTGCCATGGCTACTATGTAGGAAGGCAATGGAGTGCCCCACAGCCTGCTGGGATGCTGAAAGGGCAGAACACCGCTGCCCAGAATGCCTTACGCTCAAAGCCATTATGCTTACCATTAACTGAAGAGAGCTTTGTTTTTAGGCTCCTAGCCCTTCTCTTACAGGTGGGTGGTAATTTTTCTTACAGACCGGTATTACCTTTGAATTATAAGCAAAAGTAGAGGAGAGACACCAAATATATAATTTATCGTGAATGCAACACAGTTACTGCATTTATGTTAGCCCGGTCATTTTACATGCTTGTTTCTGTAAAATCCAGTTAAATCTCCAACATGAAAGTTTAGCGTTGAGTTTGAGCACAGCCTGAAAAAGGAGAATGAGAATTTGATTCTCGGCACACTTTTCAAGCAGTACCTTTTATTTTGGCGTTTCGACAAAAACCCTTTGTGCTCTCAGCTGCTGAAGGCTTCGGAGCAATTCCCTATCTGATATGAATGCAACAATGTTTCTGTCAAAATCTCCGATTCGTTCAGAATGGATTAGCATATTCATGCCGTGCACCACAAACCAAAACAATGCATAAAAGCACTACCAAGACATCTATTAACTTTCAGTTAAGCTGTACAACTTTCAAGAATGGTAGATTTTTCATTTTCCCCTCGTTATGCACTCAGTTCGGCTGCTTCTTCAGAAATAAACATGAGTAAAAGTACCATAATCTTTTCTGCAGAAACACGAATAGAGAAGCAGCTGGATCTCTTTTTGTCATATTAAAATTTCAGGGTAATTAACGTTATTTAAGAAATAACAGGAAGTTAAAATGCATTTAATTTATGCGTCTTGTTTATAGTGATGACTTTATAATCTGTTTGCCGTGCTAAAAGCTCTCAATATTAATGTTTTCTTGTCTTAAGTCTTCATAATGGGTTAATATGCTGCACTTTATTTTGTTTACATGGGCACAGAATGTCCCCTGCTGGATCTTTACAGAGCAGCGGTCAGTGCAGTGTGTTTCCCTGGCAGTGCCACTTAACCCTCCTCAGAAAGCTTCCTTTTGTCAACTCGCACCCAGCACTAGCCTTCCAAAGACATGGCCGTGAGCTTTGAGGATCTGCGTGATGGAGTGCGTCCTCAGCTCTTATTCACAGTGGACTGCGTGTTCATTGTGCAATTCTCGTGCCCCTGATGGTTATGGACGGGGTGGGGTAAAGAGTAGGGCAGATTCACGTCAAAAATCCTCCGTTTGGTCCTGCGTTAGCCCAAAAGGGTTCCTCCTTATGGCTGTCGGGCTCCTGTAGCCCATCTGGTCAGGCCTGGTACACAGCTGATGTCTTCCACTGCACAAGCACTAACATGGGCACCTGGACCCTGAGTCTGGCCCAATCACTGCAGCACCCCAGGTTTCTTAATGTACATGTATACTGTTCTGTGGAATAATGCCAGACCTCAAACTGTGCGTCAGTACCGCGCGTGTCTTTGCCTTTCACAAGACAGGCAGCTTACTCTTACCGCCTGCTGCTTAATGTGACGTCGCAAGCCATTTAAAGAAAGAATGTAAATAGCCATGTGCACTCGTAAACAAGTAGCTCAACACTTATATTTACATGTAAACAGGAGTTTAATGAATGTTATGAAGGGAACGCACATCAGAGCGCTGAAGTGACTTCTTCCCATGGAAATGTTCATGACTCAGATCGTTTTATATTGTTTCCATATTCTCATTTACATCCCAGCGAGAAAACGAAAGTACGACATGAGATGTGTTCGTGTTGTGTCCGTGACAATCACACTCCTCCCTGCTATTTAATTGTTTATGGAAGCGTTTTCTACTCTTTTTATCAACAGTGTTTGATATTCTGGAGCAGTTCTGAACTTTGTTGGATGACAGTTTTAAGATGGTCAGGCTGTGGGAGACTAATGCAATACTAATGGGATTCAGTAAATTATTTTCATCTTGTTTAGGAGGTGGGGAAAATGTTCTTTCTCAGGATGTGAGCATGGCTGATATGGTGGCTTGCCTGCCTCACTTGTTCTTGGTGTGTGTAAATTCTTCACATGCAGTTCACAAAGCCAGTTTCAGCTGATTTTGATTTTAATTATGAAATGTGCAGTTGTCAAATAAATTCTTCTTTTGAGCATGATAATGTCTTTCATTTTTGTTTGACTTGACATTTTAGAGTATTGCATGCTTTATAGCAGTTTCTTGTCTTATTCACCAAGCAGTCTACCACACCTGTCTACAGTTGCATATCAGTGTAAATGCACCAACTGAAGCAGATGTAAATGTTCTGAATTGTTCTCAAACTTGCATTAAAATATACCTAAAATACATCAGGGATTTCATTTCGTGTAGTCGTGTAGGGACGAGAGGATGGAATTGCCTTGGAGGGTTCAGTGAGTGGTCCTGTCCTGCAGAGAGTCTGCCACTCAGTGTGTACATACTGGAAACTCTCCATTACAGGCCTCAGAAATGCTGATTTAATAATTCATTATAGTTCATTATATAAAATCATTATAAAGGGCTGCAAAAACTGAAATCATAAGAAGCTGTGTTGATGGCAGCCTGTGGAGAAGGAAATGATTTGTACTGTGATGGTTAAGCACTGTAGGAGAGAGATATTGTTACACCCCTCATTATATCTACACTGTGATGGTTATGCACTGTAAGAGAGATATACTGTTACATCCCTCATTGTGTCTCCACTGTGATGGTTGTGCACTGTAGGAGAGTTACTGTCACATCCCTCATTGTGCCTACACTGTCATGGTTACGCACTGTAGGAGAGACACTGTTACATCCTTCAATGCAAACTGTAATTTCCAGTAAAATTAGGATAGATTCTGACCTGTGTGTTATTTTATTAACAAAATCAAATGCAGAGATTTATTTAACTAGCATTACATAGCACTTGATTTTTTATTCCAATAAAATTTTATTAGTGCATACACAAAATAGTTATAGCTATAAACCATATTGTATATATAAATTGCAATATAAAGTTAGTCCGTGTTACAGATGTAGGAGTACATTTCTAAAGGCTTACTGGTTTCCTTGGACAAAGGCCTTATCCAGGGAGTACACTGAGTATCAGCAACTCTAACAAGGCATCCTGCTCAGACAGTGACCAGATGGGCACCAAGTAGACATATGGATGGAGAAGAATTACAAAGAGGGGTTTGTACATAATAAAAACACTGGCAGCTGCATAGCAGAACACAAAAGATATACTGGCATGTACAGCAGCACCAGCAGTAATAATTTTAGTGAGCTTTGAGGAGATAGGTCTGCAGTCAGAAGTTAAAGACCGAGAATGATTTGGCATCCTGTACGTAGCCAGGCAGACTATTCCATAATCTTGGGGCTCTGTAACTACATACTCTAACATCAATACTTTCAGGTATGTTGTGGCACCGAAAGAAGGTCTGCATTCTAGGACTGTAAGGAATGATTTCGAGTATACACTGATCAGCCATAACATTATGACACATAATATTGCGTATGTCCCCCTTTTGCTGCCAAAGCAGCTGTGACCCATCAAGAAATGGACTCCTGTAGACCTTGGAAGGTATGCTGTGGTATCTGGCACCAAGCCATCAGTAGCAGATCCTTTAAATCCTGCAAATTTTGAGGTGGGGCCTCCATGGACTAGTGTTGTTTTTCCAACACATCCCACAGATGCCTGATTAGATTGAGATCTGGAGAATTTGGAGGTCAACACCTCAAACTAATAGTTAAGTTCCTCAAACCATTCTTGAATCATTTTGCAGTGTGGCAGGGCATGTTATTCTGCTAAAAGAGTCTACTGCCAGCAGGAAATACCGTTTCCATGAAAGGGTGTACTTGGTCAGCAACAATGATTAGGTAGGTGGTATATATCAAAATAACATCCACATGAATGGCTGGACCCAAGGTTTCCCAACAGAACATTGCCCAAAGCATCACACTGCCTCCACCGGCTTGAGTTCTTCGCATAGTGCATCCTGGTACCATCTCTTCTCCAAGTAAGCGACACACCCGGCCATCCACATGATCTAAAAGAAAATTTGATTAATCAAATCAGGCCACCTTCTTCCATTGCTCTGTGGTCCAATTCTGATGCTCACATACCCATAGTAGGTACTTTTGGCAGTGGACTCAGGTCAGCCTGGGCACCCTAACCAGTCTGCAGCTACTTAGCTCAATACACAACGAACTGCGATGCATTGTGTGTTCTGACACCTTTCTATTGGAACCAACATTAACTTTTTCAGTAATTTGAGCTACAGTAGCTCTTCTGTTGAAATGGACTGCACGAGTCAACCTTTACTCTCCACACGAATAAATGAGCCTTGGCTGCCCATGGCCGTGCCGCTGGTTCACCAGTTCTCCATCCTTGGACCACTTTTGGTAGGTCCTGACCACTTCAGACCAGGAACATCCCACAAGAGCTGGAGTTTTAGAGTTGCTCTGGCCCAATTGTCTAGCCATCACAATTTGGCCCATGTCAAAATCACTGAAATTCTTACGGTTGCCCAATTTTTTCTACTTCCAGCACATCAACTTCAGGGATACACTGTAAATGTGAAGTTTGTTCTCCCAGAAAGTAGAGATCTACAATAATATAATCTACTGTAAATAAAAGTGCTCTATTTTCTCAGTACCTTCAGGTGTAAGAAAGTGTTGCAGCCTAGTGATGTTTCTGAACCTCAGCAAGCCCACCTGTGAGACTGCTTTAACATCAAAACTGAAGGAAAGTCTTGTGTCCAAAATGATACCTAAATAATGTGATGAGTCACTAATGGAAAAACTCAGGACTGCAGCACTATAGGCTGAACCAGAAGCACTCCCAGTAGGAGCATTACCCACAAACAGCAAGATCTCTGTTTAGTGATGTGTAGTTTTTGCTCATCCATCTTTCACTGTCATTGAGACATTTAAGTAAGGTGACATCAGATGCATTAGAATCAGGTGTCATTGTAAAGTATAACTGTCGTGAACATACGAATGATAGCTAGTAATATATTTACATATAACGTTACCTAAAGGTAGCATGTAAAGGTAGAACTGTACTGGGCCCAGCACGTATCCCTGTGGTACTCCATATCTAAGTGCTGACATAACTAAGGGAGTGGTATCATTGGGCATTTGAACATATTAAAAACATTTTGGCAAATAAGAGGTAAACCACCAAAGAAGAGGTCTGCTAGGACCAATGACAGATTGAAGCCACTTTACCAAAACAGAACGATCAATACTATCAAAAGCAGCATTAAGATTTAGAAGAATGAGAGCAGTCATGTTCCCTGCATCAATAAAAATCATATAATTTACAAACCTTCTCAAAGTCATTTTGGTGCTGTGTCCTTACTGGAAGCCAGACTGAAACTTATCCAATAAGCTGTTTACTTCAAACTGCAATAAGAGCTGTATTCCAATATTTTTTATTTTTCCAGAATGTTGGACAGAGAAGGGATGTTTGAAATAATTCTGTAATTATGAAGTACTTCTGGATCCGAATAAGGTTTTTTTAAGCAGTGGCCTAACAACTGCAATTTTAAATGGATCAGGTACAACACCTAAAGCCAGGGAAGTGTTTATTGTGAAATTTGTTTAATGTGAACATGTTTTATACTTGTAATTCGTTGAAGTGATTGGTTATGATGTTTTGTTTCAATTGCCGGTGAGCTGGAAGTGGTGCCATGCATGTTTCTGCTTTTGAAAGTTTGGTTGTGACAGTTGGGGCTTAGAGAGTTCAAATATAGTTCTGTGTTTGTGTTTTTGGCCGCGTAAAATAAAACAAAACAAAACCAGTATTGACGTCTCCTCTGGTAATTATTTTCAACGTAGTTTTACTGTAGTGTTCATTATGTTCATTGAAGGTCAAATTCAAATTTCCAGAGACTCTTTGAAGCAGTTGAGTTGGAGTGGGTTTCTTGCAGACAGCTAGTGTACTTAATCTGTTAATTTTTAAAGGTCTAAGGCACCAATCGGTGTAAGGTGACTAAAAGGATGTGCAGATAATGTTGTTATTGGGCTTGGAAGGGGGATACTGGAGCACGATATACCTTATGACGCAGATTTTATTGTTACAGTACGTAATAAAATTGACATTAGTAATACTAGGAGGCACTCTAAATTCATTTTCAGAAGTTAAGGTTGCTTTTATCAGAGCTACGTTATTTAGAGCCAGGCTGACCACTGTATTGTTGTCCTAATTGTCCATTTCTATGCACTTGATGGCACCTGTGGCACCCTCCCTTCTCCACAAACGCAGTGACATCATCAATATTTACATTTACATTTTATTCATTTAGCAGACGCCTTTGTCCAAAGCCACTTACAATGAATAAGAGCACACGTACAAGTCATGAACAAAACAGTATCTGACAATCTAACTAACAGTAAGTGCTGTCCTATGATCAATGTACAATATGTTATAACTTAGACACTTATAAATAACAAGAATAAAAATTGTATAAAGCAGACAAAAACCCAATTATTTATTTATTTATTTATTTAACTATTTTTCTTTTTTTTTTTTTTTTTGCCACCCAGCAAAACTGCTATAGGTGCTTACATTGTCTATGCCTAAAAATGATTCTGATCACTGACCTCAGATCAGTGTGCATAGCTGTACTGAGCTGGATACCTGCTTAAGCTTGTTGTTGTTCTGCATGCTTGTTGTCCACTTTTTAATTAGAATACTTAGACATAAGGCCTAGTACTATGCTTTTCTGTAATTTGCATCTCATATTTATACTTATAGCTTTATGATACTGCAGATTTTTCTTTCCAATATAATAATATTATAATTATACATAAAAGCCCCTTGCTCACAACCCTATTGTAGCAGACAATTCCTTTAATCCAAGGACACCAAGTTGTAATAAATGTGTCATTTAAAACAATGTCTGCTTCACTGAGCAATTGTTATACCACACTCACCTGCATTACTGAGCAGATTGGAATTAAGTCGAACATTAAATTTTAATTTTACGACACGAAGCAGAAATTCATTTCCCTGAGATACTTCTTGTTATATTTACTTTTTCACCTGAAAGGCATTGATTTAAATGTGGCGAACTTCAAAGATAGCATCACAAATCCACAGCCTGGCAATGAATATGCAACGGAGGATCTACGGATAGTTACAGCTTGCAGATGTAAATTTGTGGTGCCTTGCAAGAGACAAACGCTGCATCATCAATTTGTGCTTTCTGAGATTAAGAAAAATGTATCAGCTCTCACATTTGTGGGAACACTGTTTACTTTTTTCTGCTTATGCTTTCTGCTTACGCTTGACGTTCATCCAAGAAGCTGTTGGTGCACATTAACTGCGATGCTTCAGTTGCTGCCTGCAGGACTGTTTTCTGCAAAGATGTATGATTCTTCTGTAGCTATTGTAGCACTGTTTAAAAAAATTGTTTCAAAAAAGCTTTAGGTGGTGAAGTTTCTTTTAATGA
Source organism: Chitala chitala (assembly GCA_025773905.1). NCBI lineage: Eukaryota > Metazoa > Chordata > Actinopteri > Osteoglossiformes > Notopteridae > Chitala > Chitala chitala. The sequence continues at coordinate 3,094,345 of JABJVR010000052.1, read as the reverse complement.
TATAGCTTACTGTTCTGCTTAAAGAGATCTTCTAGTCATTTAATCTGTTTATACACCAGTATATGCTGTATATGTAGGTGTGTGTATGCATGCATATCGCCTAAGTATGTTTATTGTTTTACTTCTTACTTTTAGTATATATATATATATATATATATACACACTCCTATTAACTGATGCTTATGAACATTGATTTTTTTCCAAGTCCTTTTCCTTGAGCTGTTGTTAATCAGGTCAATTTGACCAAAGACTCGAGTACTGCCTACTTTATGTAAGCACTTTTAAATGTAAGGCAACACCATAATTTAGTTAGTTCTACGCCCACAGAGGCGGACATACAGATTTTGTATGAAAGCTCTGGAAGTGAAGTGAAACAGCTAACAGGCACTAGCCTAGCAATTTCTTACATCTATAAGAACACAAAAGAATCACCCTTATCATATTACTGAGAAAGTGCATTTCAGTTAATCTCGTGACTTCACAAATGTGGTTTAATAGACAGTTATCATGCCCTCATTTTAGCAGGCACTCATTTGTATGAATGCAGTGAAAACCACTGATTATTGTCCTTGTTATGAAGCTCAATTAATCATAGAAAAGTAGGATCAAATCAATGGACTGTGATTAATACATGCTAAAACTGTGTGTCTACAACATAATGTGATTGCACTGATGGCCTTGTGCTTTCTAAATGCATTTTACTGCACTGAAGTGTGTATACTTATTAAAGTCATTCGACCAAATTCATTTAGATGTAGATTTTTTTTGCATTATTATTGGCAAAAATGCATATTGATTTTTTGCTGTTTAAAGAAAGCACTATTAAAATGTAATCTTTTCTCTGTTTGTGTGATGGTTAAGTGCTTCTAAGGAATTGGAAACGTGTTTAGTTTAAGCAGAAACATATATCATGTGTTCTGTTTAATTGAAACACCACATTATTTTTGCTGGTATACCCTGTGCTATGCAAAAGGAGAGGAAAATCGAAATGTTTGCTGCTCCACTGTTTTTGTCCTATCTTCTTACTTCAGATCTTTGTCTTCTTGATTTTTTTATATTGTAAATGAAAGACAAAATTCAAAGTAAGCCTGCAAATCTGAAAGTCAATTTCCATCAGTCATTTCAACAACTTTCCCATCTTTGAACAGAGGCTGGATAATGAATGGCATCAATTTTCATCCCAATTAAGTGTTTATCACAGCTTAGTTCACCTATACTGGCTCCTAACAAAAAGCAATGAATTTTCATGAAAGAAAAATACCCCAGTAGAGAAAAAAACATTACAATGTACAGACTCTAAAGTTCTGGAGCCAGAATTAATTTCACCGGTTTGTCTGTGTTGCCAAAACAGATGACTAATGCTGGTCATTTGAATTTTCTTTATTCACTTAAAAGACGTCACTCACACTGAGAACAGTTTTCTAACCTTGAATGTATAATATTTCTACAGAAACTTGCTCAAACATCAGCAATGAGGTGAGACTGTAATACAGCTTTAGTCGGACCCCCGTATCCACTTAACCACGCTCAACAGAAAAGTAAGAAAAATTAAAAATTAAATATAAAAATTACAAAAATATGTGGTTCACAACTTTTAAACGTGCCAATCAAGCACGTACTGTAAAGGCAAGCCTAAATATGATGTAGAGAGCACTAAAGGCCGACCAAAATTCGGTTTCAGCGCCAAAAGTCGGCAAATGACATCTTTCAGCGTCGTTTAGGTTTTGGCCGAAAGTGTAGTTAAACTTTCAGTTTCGGCCAAGAGTCAATTTGTAACTTTCAGGTTCAGGTGAAACCATCCATCCATTATCTTAACTGCTTATTCCTGGTGAGGGTCACAGGGAAGCCTGGAGCCCATCCCAGAGCATGGGGCACCAACCCACCACAGGGCACCCACACTACAGACAATTTGGACACACCAATCAACCCAACCTGCACATCTTTGGACTGTGGGAGGAAACCAGAGCACCCAGAGAAAACCCACCAACCACAGGGAGAACGTGCAAACTCCACACACACACACACACACACACACACCCAAGGTGGGAATTGAACCCCGGGCCTGGAGGTGCACAGCAACAGTGCTAACCACCACACCACTGTGCCACCCTTGGGTGAAACCAAAAAATCTATTTCGGTCGGCCTCTAGAGGGCACGCAGAATGACACCAGTTCTGATTCACCTCCATTGTTTTGGTAACGGCAGAGACTGAAGGGGACTGTGCAGAGTGCTTGTGGGAAACTGGTGTGGAGAAGACAATAATGAGAACGAATTTTGCATTTACATTTATTTGTTTAGTGGATGCTTTTGTAGGCGGCACGGTGGTGTGGTGGTTAGCACTGTTGCTGCGCACCTCCAGGCCTGGGGTTCAATTCCCGCCTTGGGTCTCTGTGTGTGTGGAGTTTGCATGTTCTCCCTGTGCTTGGCGGGTTTTCTCCGGGTGCTCCGGTTTCCTCCCAAAGACATGCAGATTAGGTTGATTGGTGTGTCCAAATTGCCTGTAGTGTGTGTGCGTGCCCTGTGGTGGGTTGGTGCCCCGCCCTGGGTGTTCCCTGCCCTGCACCCTATGTGCTCTGGGATGGGCTCCAGGTTTCCCCGTGACCCTCACCAGGAATAAGTGGTTAAGATGATGGATGCTTTTGTCCAAAGCAACCTACAAATGAGTAATAGTAGACATGCATATTAAAATTAGGTTACTGTATCTGGGAATCCAGGTAACAGTGCTGTCCTAGGGTCAAAAGTGCACAAGATTCAGTTCAGGATGAATTACGAATAATAAAACAAGCCTTTTAACTGAAAACAAGAAGATCCAATGCAGCGAACCATGAAAAAAATATGCAATATTTTGGCAGTCAAAAAATGATAATATTATATTCACTGGTGAGTAATTACAACCAAACAACACATCTTCCAGGAAGTTGCTTTTATACTCTTTTTCATTCTAGCACCAGAGACTTCCTGTCAATGTCTTGGCTCATCGTTGGTTCTTCATCCCGGTAATTGACATTCCTGAAGACTAATGGGCATTCGCCAATCCAGTCAATTTTGCAAATGTTTAAAGACAAGCAACAGAAACATAAAGCAAATGTGATCGGAGATGTAACCAAGGGTTATTATAAATCATTAATTTTTATCTGCAGTTCAGCCAATGGCAATAGAGCTTGAAATGTAATACCCGTGGATACAGGGGTCCTACTGTACTTTACATATACTGCACCGTAGATGGCCAATGAGGTTGCAAACTGTTTAGGTAAAGTTCTTCAATTAGAGTGGATTATGGAGTTACCATGTGATTTTAAATATGTTTTTAGTAATACTTCTGAGCTGTTAAAATTAACACATTTCTCTTCATGACAAATTTTTTTTCAGATAAACTTTATATTAGGGCAAGGAGTTGAAGATGTTTTCGATAAGACAGCTAATCGCTGACTGAGAGGGATTGACAGCTCTGTTTTAGTTGGTCCATTGCATTTTTGCGGTCACCCTTTTGCAGTGCCATCCTTTTACATGTCCAAAGGTGTGAACATTTATGTTTCGTCATTTAAGGTTCAAGGAATAATTTAAGTTTTGTTTCCTCAAATGTGAATGGTTTGGGTTTTGGGCAGTTCGAGCAGAGTACCAGAGAGCAGGATGTAGAATTTCTTGTCTCCTTGTGTAGCATGTCTATTTCTTCTCTATCAAGGCTAAAATAATTGTTTTTGACAGTTATTAGGATCTTTTTCTTTATTGGGTGTTTATGTCTTTATGTAAAGTGCAAGCCCATTATACTTTCATCTTGATAGGCAGATATTTAATATAGATTTTTTTTTTACAGTGTTTGCATCAAATCCTTCACCATACGGTGTTGGCTTTCTTACAGTTGTCCCTGCATATAAATAGACTGGGTGTGGGGAAAATATACATGTACAGCATTATATTTCCTAATTTTAACCTTTTCTGTATCTTCTTATATAAAGGGCTAGGAGCAACAAGGAGCAGAAGGAATAAAGAAACAATAACGGAAAGTAATAACTGAAATTATCTGACTGCAACCTGCCAAGGTAACGAAAGAGACTGAAATGGGAATACAGTCAAACCCACTCGCAGAGAGAGGTCGTTTATTCAGAGGAGCCAAACAAGCTGAAAGAGACTGGGCTGTTATAGCAGGCAGAGTGTCGAGAGTCCTAGGAGGGCAGCACCAGGACGACAGGCGGGAAGCATAGCAGGCTGGAAAGGAGACAGGGAAACTGTAACAGGTGAAGGTATCCAAATCGAGAACGGCGCACACAGGGTTAACAAGTTGCGCCTCCACCCCCTTTTTTCGCAAAGTGTGCTTACTCCATACTTCCCAAAGTGAAACTGCCTCACTGCCTCAATTGATATATATGTAGTCATAAAAATGACTGAATAAAACTGACCGGAATTAAAGATTATTGCAGTGAGTTTGTGGCCAGTGACGTGTTAGCCTACAACAGATAAAAGCCTTAATAAGAAGAATGGTCTTACTGTGTTCTACCCTGGAGCTGTTTTGTGGCCAATTTGTGACATGGTTCATAATCACACAAATACTGGTAGTCATTGTAAGTGTAACTTGTACCAGTGAAATATTTTGCACAGCATTGCTTTAGTCCCAAGGGTTAGTTAAAGGGTTAGTGCACCACTGCACACCAACCACTGATAGAACCAGCCCTTCACAGACTCCTTCATCTCCCTCCACCCCCACCTCTTCACACCATGGCACACACCCCCACCTCACTACAAGCCCCTCATCCCCCCTCTCCCTACAATCAGACCAGGTGAGGAGAGAACTAAGGCGGCTGAAAAACAGGAAAGCTGCAGGTCCAGACAGCATCAGCCCCAGACTGCTCAGGGACTGTGCTGATCAGCTCTGTGAGGTGGTCACGTACATTTTCAAC